>JBBPLQ010000013.1:0-159676 GCA_038089855.1 Royoungia palumana | reverse complement strand
GTTACTAATCTGGGTGATGGTTGGCGATGCGAGAAATGTGAAAAAACCATGGAACGCCCAGAATATCGGTACGTCATGCACGCTCTGACATCTGCGATAGAAATACCGAGTAATTTGGCCAGGTACACCATGTCGATGGCGGTATCAGATTGGTCAGCCCAATTGTGGTTGCAAGGATTTAACGATGTTGGCCTCGCGGTGTTTGGGAAAACTGCAGATGAGCTCATGGACATCAAGGTAGGTACTGTAGACTCATGCGCGTGGTCATTCATTGAACCTGCTCGAAGGACCGTGACGACTCCGAGTACGCCACTGTCTTAGCACAGGCGGCTGGAAAGACATATAATTTTAGCTGCCGTGCCAGGCAAGACACTTACAATGTAAGTTAACTTTACATATATTGCGTCCAAGTCAGTGCTCATCCATTTGAATTTCTAGGATCAAACGCGTGTGAGATATGGCATCTCGAAGATAAACCCGGTGGACTACTACGAAGAAGCCAAGTACCTTCGTGACTTGCTGAAGGATTCTGATTGGGCTAGGCGATGATCATGTTAGCCCTTCGCGCAAAAAAATTGGTGGGTGTGGAACTGTAATCCTATACATGCCTGTAGTGGTTGTGCTGTACCATCTTGAAGTGAAATGCCTTTACTTTCGGATTTTCAAGGAAAAAGTGTAGAATGACAATATTGTAAGTTAGACAACCTTACAACTATATATAAGCACCTATCGACAGAGCAGTTCATCTCAAGGAGAGAAGTCAACAAGTACCAATCGCAACCCACTATGATGTGGAACTCGCAGCAGAGTAGCCAGATGCCTTCGGCATCTTCTTCTCACCGGTCGTCAACTGCTCCAGATCCGCAGCTTTGAAGTAATGTGGTGCGACTAGAAACAGATTATATCAAGTTGGCATCGAGAGTAAACAAGAAAAGAAGATGCGACTTGCCTTCCATGAGCCAAGACGGTTTTATCTCCATCATTTGTCTGTTAAGCCCCCATCTTTAAACGCTCCATACATTTCGAAACGATACAGACATACCTCATATACGACTTGGACGTCATCACGAGTTCATAATACAGCATCGTCTTCACGGGAGGCTGGTGTTGGAAGAGACTCGATGACGGGTGAATGTACACCGTCTGGTTCGTTTTGAGCGTCCGGTAGGAATCACCGCTCTTTTGCAGTTGCGCCTGAAAGTAGTCGGGCATCAGCAACCCCTACACGTGCCAGAGTCCCATCTGGGGACATACTGTATTGTAAAAGTAGCCGGAGGTGATCGCCTTTTGGATAGGCGTGATGTCGTTCGAGTTGGGGTTACTCCTCACGATCACCTCGACACGCTCGCATAGACCCGCCAGCTGGTCCCTGATGTCTCTGGCACGACTCAAGCTCTTGAATTGCAAGAACTGCTCATAACAGAATTGTTGTGAATAGTTGGTGTCGGCCCATTGCTCCCAGACGTTCAGTAGCGTAAAGTGATCTCCACCGGTTCGAACAAAGTTTTGTCGGGCTTGGTCTGCATGGAGCTTCTTGTCCTTTGGACGATAGAAGAGTGAAGAAGACTCGGACAACATCGATATGATTGTTAGGACCTATCAAAGCCGGGATTAGATATCATGGAAAGAAGACAAAGATGTCCTTACCTCGTCAGTGCAGACATATTTCTCACTTTCGATGATCGCCTTGCTGAGCATAGGGTCTACCGGGAACTCTGCCATGCGTCTTCCAAGTTTCGTCAGCTCTCCTCTGTCGTTCAATGCCCCAAGCGCATATAGCAACTCGAGTGCACGTATGAGTGTCTCGCCAGGTGGTGGATCCATGAACTCAAACTCCATAAAGTTATTGATTCCCAGAGACTTAAGTAAAAGGACGGTCATACCGAGGTTCGTCCGTTGGATTTCTGGGATCGTATTTTCCTCTAGTTCGTTCGAAAACGCCCATTTTGTGTACAACCTAAAGGCTTTGCCTGGCCCAACACGTCCTGCACGACCAGCGCGTTGGTTCGCAGAAGCCCTCGAGCACTATACTAGGTCGTCAGTAAAATGGATCATATCATGATCAAAATTAGGACGCACAGGTACGACAACCAGAGAACTCATGCCCGTTCTTGGGTTGTATACATTCTGCTTCACGAATCCCGGGTCGATAACAAACACAACCCCGTCAATGGTGATACTTGTCTCAGCAATATTGGTGGCCAGGACGACTTTGCGAGCACCTGGTGGCGTCGGCTCAAAGATTTTTGCTTGCATGTCAGAGGGAAGGTTTGCGTAGATGGGACAAACGATAAGTTCGGGAACTTTATTCCCGAGCGCGCGAGCTGTTTCCTGGAGGTTCTCCTGGGCAGCCTCGATTTCGTCTTGACCCTAAATGATAGGCGTGTCAAGAACTGACAGAGCAGACGCAATAGCCCAAGCTTACAGTGAAGAAGACTAGGATATCACCTTTCGGTTGCGTCGTATGGATTTGGAAGACAGTCGTGATAGCAGCATGCAGATAGTTGGCTTCCGGTTGAGGGGTATAATGAATATCCACCGGGTATCGGCGCCCAGGTACTGGAACATGTCAGTGGTCAGTACACGGTCGGGTAACACCACCCACCATAAAATACGGGTGCGCCATCGAAATATTCACTGAACTTTTCGGCATCCATTGTAGCGCTCGATATCAATAATCGAAGCTCAGGTCGGAACCTTGCAATATCCTGTTCGAATCCTTCATTCAGCCTATGAGTTATAACAATGAAGGGAACCATCGCACCTTGACAAGAGCAAATAAGATGTCCGTACTCAGCGTTCTTTCGTGTGCTTCGTCAATTATTAACGCAGAGTATCCTGCGAGATCCGGCTCGGTCAAGAACTCTCGCAAAAGCATACCATCCGTCATGTATTTGAGCACCGTCTTGTCACTGGTGCAATCCTCAAATCGGATGGAATAGCCGACCTCGTATCCTACTTTCGTTCCCATCTCCTCTGCAACACGTGCTGCAACGGACATTGCTGCGACTCGCCTAGGTTGTGTGCATCCAATCTTCAGACCTCCTGCAGTATAGCCGGCTTCGTGAAGATACTGAGGTAGTTGTGTTGTCTTCCCGGAACCAGTTTCAGCCACAACGATGAGGACTTGATGTTCCTTGATCGCGCCAAGGAGTTCCTCGCGGTAGGTATAGATTGGGAGAGACTTGCGGGTGTCTTCAATTGTCTTTACTGGGAATTGACAATGAAGATGAACCCCAACCCGAAAGGAAACAAAAATTGAACGTACTCCGTTGCTCAGCTTCTTCGATCTGTCGTTGGAGAAGCTTGTCCTTCTCGTTCATCATCCCCTCGCCTTTCAGTGTTTGATCCATGACGAATTTGATCGTCTGACTCTCGTCAAAGACGTACTCGTAAGTATCAACCATTTCTGGTTTATCCATCGCGCCGGTCTTGAAAGTGCTGTGTTTTGTTTGACTAGTCTCCCACTGATCGACGTCCGTGACAAATTGGTCATCCTTGCGCTTAGCTTCTTCATATCGCTGGTACAGAACGTTCTCTTTCTTCTTTTTGTCAATTTTGCCCTGTTCTGTGAAGTAGTCCTCGGGAAGTTGGTACCCCTCCCACCTGTCATTGATCTTGAGGCGTTCCTCCACGAGTTTCAAAAGCTCCTTTTTCCGCTCCAGTTCCCGCTGTTCCCGTTTGGAAACCCTCATCCCAGCAAAGAGGGCCTCGTCGTCCGCGATCTCTCTGCGCAAAAGTTCGATCTGCTGTATTTCGCGTTTGGTGAGATACTCTTGACGGGAGTGCACTCGAAGAGACGGGAGTGCTCGGGAACGCCCTTCCACGTCATCCGCAAGCTGTCGACGGGCGGCAGCATCGGCAGCGCCAGGACCTGATGTACGCGAGGAACGGTCTTCGACGAGTTTCTTGGCCTTCTCGAGATCACGCTGACGAACACGCTCTGCAAATTCATCCCTGGATTTCAAATCCTCGATACGCTCTCTCTCTTTGCGAACTTCCGTGTCCTCGATCTCAGGAATGTCTTGTGCGTCACCTGGGGGAGTGCGAGACCGGGACCGCGATGTGAACGTGCCTGCCTTGTGTCGTTTCCGTGCCAATTCTTCTTCGTCGCTCTCCCACGCATTATTGTCGAGCTCCCGCTTGCGGAGGCGCCGTTCCTGTCTCTCCTTGCCAGTGCGTTTACTCGGCTGATCCGGCGAGTTGACGACATCCATCTTGGAGTCGCCTTCGTCGAGCAGAAAGCCGTATTTCTTCGCAGTTAGCTCACGAGCCTCTCGCTCGGCTTGTTTACGAGCGTTTTCATCGGCAGTCGCCTTTTGCTTGTGCTTTGATTTCCGAGGTACGCGCTGAAAGAGTTCGGCCACGAATGCATGAGCAGCGGAGGTATTCGGAAGACCGGATGTTATCAGAGCGGAAAAGAGAGCCTCTGGTGACTTTGAGGATGAGGCTAGAAAGAAAGGATGAGATAAAGCAGCGCGTAGAACGAGAAACTGAGACACGGACCTGAGGCGACCACAAAGTCCGTAATACTTTTCTCAGCGAGACCAAAGAACTTGAATGGGTTCAGCATTGACATACACAAGTTATTTGCGGAGACGATACCTTGATACAATTATCGTTCACGAATCTGTCAGTGTCGGGGCCGGACATGAGTACTTGAGTGTCACGGTTGAGCAGGCCTGATGAGCTAATCCGATTCCTGTTGGAGGAAACTTCCTTCCTCAGGGATGTGACTTACTTCAAGTTGAACCGACACCACTTCCGAGTCCTATGGGAGCGGCAGACACTGGAAGAAATGCGTACGATCCACTCATCGACTCCGGACAAGTACATCACCGATTCGAATGCGGGAAGTATGCCAGTCGATGCCGCACTCAACCAGGCTCGGAGGATCTGTCCACTTTATCACTGGGGCTTGTCTCATGGATACGAATCATACGAATCATCAGGCTCAGGCTCTCCTTTCCTACGATGCAGGTACCAATTTTGGGAGACACGCGGTGTGACTGACCCATGCGATCAAGACTCCATGCACTTTGCTTTGCACCACTGTCCTGTCTAGTTTGCTTTCTGTGTAGCTCGGTGAGATGCACCTTCATCTGAATCCACTCTCCACAAAGGCATGTCAATTGTCATACGATAAGAGGCGAGATCAAATTCATGTTAATGAAAGACTTCAAAGGAGTCGTCGGGGGAAGAATACTCGCCAGCGGTCACGACCCGAATAACAGAAGTAATCGGGGACTTGGTCCCTATTGATATAGCCAAGAACATTCTCAAAAGAATTTCGAGCATCCTTGTTGTCTTGCAGGTCTGTCAATTTTCACCAAAATTCGAGGCCCCGACGACTCGGTATAGCTGATTACAGAACTGTTTGGAAAACATGGAAATTTAAGGAGCTCCTTCGCGATTGCGAAAACATCTGCTCAACTCTGGCTTTGGCAACAAAAGGGATCTCTCTCAATCAACTGGATCCTCGTCAAGGTGCTGTGTGCGCTTGAGTTGTATGTTATAAAACCTTGATACATTTAGCTTGGTTCATATCGATTGACACAATTCAATTGGCAATCTCCAATCAAAACTTGCAAAGAAGGAATGCGGCACGGGCGAGCCCATTGTATCCTGACGGTAACTCCTGACGAAGAACGAATTGATAGTCCAACAAGCTTGATCGGATTTTCACATCGTTCAGCGTATGCTGCGCACATGCTCCGTCAGCTGAAACTCCAAGCTGTCGATCTCGACAGGCAAGATTGAATATTGCCTCTGTCGTTGGTTGGAGTAAGCAATGAATTATTGTGGCGACCCAAGATTCCTAGATGGGATAAAATATGCACTAGAGACCGTTCGCTGATGCTACGATGCAGTCGAGTTCCCGACCCTGCACCACCTGCTCCGATCATGATTCTCGGTGCGTGATGAAAACGTTGCTCTGATCGGCTTTAGTGGAACTGGGAGGAGTTACCTTGTGCGGTTTTTTTATAACGTATGATGGCATATATCATGCGGACAGCTTTCAATCTTCATCTAACGAGTTATCATCGAAGGTCTAACCCACCAAGTTAGAGCCCACCTGGAGTTTTTAGCAGTGCTCATCGTTCCGGATAACACGAAGACCTTTGAAGAGGCAGTTAGTGAAGCCGGAGCAAAGTGAATTTTGGACTTGTGGTCATGATTACATTCACGTTCGGAATCACAGTCATGGCATACTGACGTCACAAACAGGCCCTAAAGCGCGTGAGGTTGGCTGGACTCGCTTCAGTCTCCCAGCACTCGAGAGAACTCCCAAGGGCGGAATTTCCGATGGTGAGCGCCTTTATTATTTTATTGCAGACGCGGGCTTTTCCTCATTTCCTCTTCACTGGCCAGCCATTCTCCCTCGTGAAGACTCCCTGCGACACCGTCGGAGCCTTCCTATCAAATATGCCCCAACGTTGGGTTAGTATACATATGTAATCGCGCCTAGGCGGCTGCCACCGACTCCCTGACTAGCACCAGAGCTGTGAGGTTAACCATCGGGTTGTTTTGCACCCACTGCATATTGAATTCACTCATGACTCCACAACATCTTGTCTTCCTCGCCAGCTCGTCCGTGCTCATCAACTTAGTTACAGTCCTCTGGTTACTCCGTCTAATGGAGCGTGATTGGGTTTGATACCACAGGAGATATTTCCGAGGAGCTTCCGCATGCTTCATGGATCGCACCTACGGTCATCATGATTGCAACGACCAAGCCCCGGTTGCGGTCGGCTCGTCAGTATCACACTGATTCTCTGCTCTCAGTGCTCTGAACCGTTCAATGGTCCTCTTGGCTTGACGGAATTTGTATTTCTCGCAATATCACTTTTGATTAGGAAGTCGCCTCTCCTCTAAGACTCTTCTTTATCTGGGCTATTATCTATATAATTAACTGTTACACAGCCGTGTCGGGTGTACAAGCGACCTCTATGCACTCAATCGCGGTGGCGGCCTTCCAGAGAGTAGATTCACCGGACACGTCGGCGACGCTACGAAAATCCCGCTGTGAGCTATCTGCTTACAGTCCTCATCACCAATCGATTTCGCCACCCCAAATCTAGACGGATAAATGTGAACGTCATTCTCGTTCTAGGGTCATGTCTTCATGATAGACCATCAACCGTGCGAGCAAATTCGTTTGGGCAATCGTACTGCAGTACTTTTTCTTATTTGATTCTTCAAGCGGGTAGTAACTAGCATCGTCACGATATCTGAGCAGAGAAATTGAACTCCAAGCTCAGAGTGCTCGCCTTGAGTGTTACGTTCAACGCGCATGGTCTTCTTGTTGGCATCTGTCAGAATTCATGCTCATCATGACCTGGACCACTCGAGCCAGATAGCAGAGTCAATGTGCCACTCCGATCGATGAATTCGTGCGAAGAGCATTTCAAGCCATCCGATGAAAAATCAGAATTCCATTTCACTTGTATCTGTTGCCCAACTTGGTCCATTTGCTGGATAAAGTCGTCCAACCAAGTTCTGCGCATAAGGAAACCATCAATTCACGTCTACAATCATCACTTGACTCCCACAACACGAGATTTTCTTCATTCTCTGCGGAGATACCGACATAGATGCCATCGGACCAACTTCTGCGCATGTAGCGGCCATCATTGTCAAATCTCGAGGGTACACTGATAAAATTGAGCTCACGGAGCAGGATTTACTTCACAGTTAATCCCACTCATGCTATAGTCAGGACACTAATTCGTCATAATATCTCAAGGGTATATCAGACGCAGATTAGAGATTACACTTGCTAAACTTGAGAGCGCTCCGATACCACCAAACACGGCGCTTGCCACCGCTGTTTTAGAGCTTCGCCTAAGAAGACCATCGATACGTCGTAGGTCGGTCAAACAGAACTCGAGACTTACGCCGAATGGGATGGAGTGAGGGTTTCCGTCCTGTTAGTATGAGCAGAGGTTTACTGCAACGGCACGATATCATCGTCGAGTCCCGAAGGAACTGCAAACACCTTCACTAGATTTGATCAACCTATCCTATTTCAGCATCCATGGAAGGTGTCTCGTTTTGGCACGCACTCAAAGATCTCGTTGGCCTCGTCTTGAGTAAGATGACCCTGCTGAACGTTATCATCGACGGCGGTGGTTGCTCCCGATCGGAGGTCCCGTTCACATGCGCCAGTCTTCGATCAGAGCTCGAGTAAGAGCGTGTCCAGTACCGTAATTATGCGGCCACGGTCTGTAATCTCTCCTAGAGGGCTTTGGTATATCGCTGGCGGGACATCAGGGTGGATTGATAATGCTCAACTCATTTTCTCGTTTACTCACTGGAATGGTGTCGGAACGGCGACGACTGGCACGACAGCAGCGGGCATGAGAGCAACGGAGAGTACAGCACTGCAGCGCATCCTATAACAGTCGATTAACGATGATGATACCAAGTTGTTTGACAGAAGTTGAGGATCGTTGAGGAATATAGAAAAGGCTGATGAAAGTGGATTGTGAGCTGGCCAACGGAACATGACGCGGGGTGCATTGGACTTACTAGCCAGTACCTGTGAGCCAAAAGGAATGGAAGGAGGCTGGTGAGCCGGGAGGAAAAGCCTAGTATTTATACCCTTGAGAAGGGAGGCCTCGGACTACCAGAACTTGAGGTGCTTGGGATAGTCATTCTTCAATCATCTAACGACTTACCGCCGACATCGAAAACGTCAATCATGGTGTCCGGATTTGCTGGTTCCAAGCAATGCAAATTTACATCATGAAGTATGGACTTCGTTAGAGACTGGATTGATGACACCGCCACACACAGAGTTGCTCCGAGTCCGAAAAGTTCGAGACTCGATAGCTTTTTTCTCCAGGCTCCTCGATGATCGAAATGAATCGACGAAGTTCAAGCCCTTGTACGGATTTTGGCCGTTCAGCATGTTAGGACTTCGAATGATGGGCTTGTTGAACTGGGATTGATCAAAACTTGCTTGACTTCTCGGAGCGCTTGGCATGCGTCGTTCAAGGAGAGAGCCAACTCCCACCGGGTTCGGGAACAGGATCTCGTCGAGACCAAGTCCAAGTCAGTGATCTGCCCTCTGTGAGAGTGGGAAAAAAGGTATTATAAGTGAAGCTCATCGGCCAAGGAGGATGAGATCTTTTACGCCGGAGGTCCCGGTCATTGTTCATTGGAAGTGATTCGTGAATCACTTCATGTAAACAAGTATGTTATGACGTACATCTCAAAGGAATTCTTGTGATTGAGCAGCGCTACGCTAGCATCGGACCTGAGATTGTTCGGCGCCGCCGAGGCGAGATGGACAATGTCGCTCGCGCTGAGGTATTCCTCATTCTCCGACATCGATGATGGCAAGTATGGCATGCGCTGACAGTGCTCAAGGTTCCCTCGGAAGTGCGGAACGGGAACTAAAACGTTACCCCCAGATGTCAATAATGTATACTTCAAGTTATTTGTCCGTAGCTCGTGGAGAAACCTAGGAAACGGACCTAAGCAATCTGTTCGATAGCCGATGTTTCATGTCACCAAATGACATCATCTGCACTGTGACCCATGTTTTCAGTCCGCGTTTCAATCAGACGCAACGAGTAACTCAACTTATAAACTTCAATGGTCGGAACACTCGGACACGTTCAGATATGCCAGTCTGAGCGTTGTTGACTATTTTGCCTGACAAGCTCGGCCCCTTTCAGGCTATTAATTTGTGCGTCACGCGCCAACACGATAGGGTACCAGAAAATTACATGAACATACTGCCCGCGGAGTTACTCGGACGAGTCTCTCGATCTGACCGACTGTTGACGTGAGGAGCCGTCGGCGTTCGTCAAGGTCGCCTTGACCCATGATCGCACGGAGTAGCAAGTGAATCACGTACTACTTATGGACCAGAAGCAGGTGGCCGTCATCATCAGCCTCAGCTACTTACTAAGAAAGGCTTCCCACTAGCAACATATCACAAATGGAAGCCACGCCACATCACATTGAGCCTAATCTTGCCCATGTACCCGAAATCGTCGATCCAGTGGCAGTGGCATGACCGCTCCCTGCCATCGCAGCACCGGAACATGTCCACGGATCCCAGGAAAGGCGTTGGCGGTTGTCCGCGTGACTCGGACGGTACCGCGGCGCTGACCGTGGCCGAAAAGAATAAAGAAGTAAATGTGGCCAAATTCTTGAGATCCTTTGAGCCGACGGTTACAGTACAATCGGACCAACCACCGACGGATCCCATGTGCTGGAACGGACGAGGCACAGCTGATTATTGAATCACCGAAACTATGAGACTGGCAGGAGCTCTCGCATGATGCTATCGAGTCGACGGTAGCAACGATCCATCGGTCTCTATGGCGCATGGTTACTGCCTGTAAAAAGCGCGAACGGCGATGTTCATTGAGTGGTTCTACCAAGGCATCGAATCAATCACCAAATGGAACGGTTCGAGATGCGCATCCGGCGCCACATCATCCATATGAACGAAATCACGGGGATGGCTACACGGTGTAGCCGACACGTTACACACGAGCTATTGCATACAAGTACACATGGAGGTCTGGTTCCGCTGGCGTCTATTTCCGTATAACCGGGTTGTCTGGAAAAAAAGACACGACGGGTACGCATTCAGTCCTGGATGGTAACCTTGTTCTTTCAAGGCAATGCTCAATCCTCGGTCGGGCATCAGGCGTACACACTCACTTTATAGAAAGCGACATAATTCTTGATCTGGGCTGCCTTTTCTTTGGGCTCAGGATAGTACCTGACGGTAACTGTCAGGGTAAGGCACGCTGGATGCAGCGTGGCAACTCGCCATGCGATGTCCTTTACTGTCCTTCCGTCGACATCGGCAGAATAATACGAGGCGGTACTGTGATCACCGACATGACGATAAGAGCAATCTATCTGTGATATGATGCGATATGTACCCTTTCCACGGACAGACGGTGCTACATGATTGGAGCGGAGAAAGAAGCTGTGAACAGGGGATAAGCGATGGTTTCAGAGGGCTCACGACGTGGTTGAGGTTGCGAGGTTGGCATCGCGGACAGAATCCGGCGGAAAGTAATAATTACCCTCGAGTTTGATGGGATTGTCGCACTCTGCGAGCAAGGTGGTGTCGAGGAGCACTTTGACCATGGTGGTGTGATAGATCGGGAAGAGCCGGAGGGACTGACAAACCTCGCCGGTCAGTGCATTGAACTGGCTGACTAGACAGACTCCACTCTCGACAGCAGACCCCACGTAGCCAGCATTTCATTACGCAGCCAACCCCCGCTTGGCGGGGACGAGCGATGCCGCAAAGAGAGAAAAAATGGACCGCAAACAGCATGATCGGTATGTCTCCTTGTTTCAGCTTGTTCGCTTCCTACCTCACTCATGCGACACAACGCCGGTGCTCCCAGCTGGTGCTGGAGGTGGTCTCGTTGCCAGCGTCGCCACCTGCCCGCTCGACGTCGTCAAAACAAAGCTGCAGGCACAACGGGCAGTCCATGGCCAACCAGGCTACCAGGGCGTTCTTGGTCCGTACGCACCCGGCAGTGATCACGGATATTTCATGTTCCTCTTATCACACGCTCTCCCTTTGGTCAGATATCGTCAAGACTACCCTGAGACACGATGGTATTCGAGGCATGTATCGCGGTCTCGGTCCAACCATCCTCGGATATCTTCCCACTTGGGCAATCTACTTTGCGGTCTATGATGGCATCAAACGCCGGTTCGGCGAACCACCCCTCGGAGAACCCGTTCAGCCCGGGAGGATCTATCCTGCAGCCCAGCCCAAGGGTTATCAGCCAGTTATGCGAGATCATCCGTGGACACTTCACATCCTCTCCGCCATGATCGCTGGTGCGGCCAGTACAACATGTACGAATCCACTCTGGGTCATCAAGACACGTTTCATGGTATGCGCCATTCCTCTCGTTATTCCACTTCCTGTGCAAACGCTCACTCTGGTCTCTCGGCATGTCAGACACAGTCCCGACGAGAAGTGAGGTATAGGCATACGTTCGACGCTGCTCTAACCATCTACCGCACTGAGGGCATTCGCGCGTTCTACCGTGGACTTCTTCCGAGTCTATTTGGCATCACTCACGTCGCCGTCCAATTCCCATTATATGAAGAACTCAAAAAATGGGCACGTGCGTGGTGTTCATTTTGATAGGGCCAGGTCAATGACTAAAAGAGAGCGTGCTAACCCAGAGGGCGACTCGACGGCTCCCTTGCGCAGCAGTACTATTCTTCTCTGCTCCGCCATAGCCAAGATGACGGCCTCCGTGGCCACTTACCCACACGAAGTTGTACGTACGCGATTGCAGACACTCCGGCTACCAATCGCGGAGGATCTGTCGTCGGATGGCATGGTCAAGACACATACGAAACGGAGCATCCTGTACATCACCCGCAAGATCATACAGAAGGAAGGCTGGAGTGGCTTGTACAAAGGGTTATCCGTCAACTTATTTCGAACGGTACCCAATAGTGCGGTTACGCTATTAACGTGCGTCATTTTTGATTTCAAAATTCAGGGGAAACAGATTGTGTGTTGACGCTCGCGTCATTGTGTCGGCATAGGTACGAACTGTTGATGCGCCATCTATCCTCGGCGAGATGAGATTCGCGCCCGACCATTGCAATCAAGTGCCTTGTGCTTGACCCTCCCTTCATCACATACTGCCCTACCAAGACCTCTTGCGCAGTACTCGCCCTACCCCCGATCAGACGAAGCTATGCCAAGTCCATATAATCCGCTCGCTGTGCACTATACATATCCAGGAAAAGGCGGCGCCTACAATTTTTCTTCATAATTTATATCTTGCAACCGCATTCTGGCGTTGGTTTCCGTTTTCATATAGCCCGTTCTCCACTGGCCGCCGATCGGGAAAACGGGCTTGTGACGTTACTGATGGGTGAACGGCCTGAGTCGGGCGAGCTTCTCCAATCAGAGCTCTCAACATCAAGCCGAGCAAGCCTTGGCGAGGCGTTTCGGAAAGATGCCTCGCTTGGGTGCTCGTTGGATGAGCGCTTGGAACGGACCGGGTGACGTTTCACTGCCCCCTGATGCGTTCATACGTCGACGGGTTCCTCGAGATTGGCCGTGGCGAATGAATACAGACCACGTCTCAAGGGGATCGGTCACCGTTTCAGAGGATAATAATAAACTCGCAAAGGAGCCGTGATTCGGCATGTGGGAGAACGTTACATGCGTCCATATGTGTGGTGCCGCCAACTCGGGGTGTTCATGTGATGCAGTCCTGGAGAAGCTCCGTGTCATGTGTTTTGGTCCCGGCGCATCAGGAAACATGATCAAACAGTAACATCAATGCGTTTGATGCGTATGCGGGCATGAGTGCATCTAGAGAGGTGAGATGCACGGTCACGAAGACGTTTCGCAGCCCACGCGGCCTTTGGGAAAAAATAGACCGCTTGGCTTTGTCCGTCGCAAGCACCCGCCGTTCAAAAGCTTCAAAGATCGGTACCAATACGTGCCAGTTCACATGTCCCGACCCCAGACAGTCTTGTTTGCAGATATTTTTGGATATTCCCGGCTGTGCGTCATTAGAGAAACAAACACGAAAACAAAATGAATTGCTACGTTGTGTCGTATTGTAATCCCTGCAGGCCCACCGGTATGCGAAACAAAAGAACCAAAAAAAAAACGACGAAAGACGAAAATGTCGGTTACAGAGAGGAAAACATCGTTCATCGGTGTCCGTTCCCCCCCGACTCAGAGAATCTGTCGTCCAGCGTACGCTTCCACACGAAATACATAGTAAAGCCTGAGGCAGGTAGTCAAAAAAGCGAGCGTGATGGCTCCCGATATGGAAGCGGAGTAAGTGTGGATGTGAAAAACGGATTGCACGGCACGGGTGGGTAAAAGCGTCCAGCAATGTAAAAGTGTTGCCTGGCTGATGCAATGAATGGATGAGCCCAGAGTTTCTTTGGGCTGCATCAGGTTTGAATGTGGTGGTTTGGATAAAACTCGGAGGGGTACGGTCCACACGGGAGAGCACAAAGTAATTACCGAAAAGGCGGGCGAACGGAAAGAGGACAATCTGCGAACAAAAGACTGTCCAGGAAGCGTGAAAGGTGGCAGCTGTGTAACATGTGGGTCAGAAGGCGAGAAACAACGACAGCACGCAACACCACTACACGCCAGGGGGAAGAGCGACAACAGGAGAGCTGCAACGCAGACAAGAAGGTATCCGAACAAGGTTTTAACCACAATGAGAACCGACGAGCAAATAAAATAAAAAGTAGACGCGTACAAGAACACCAGAGCTAGTGATGTTGCACAGTATCACCAGCATCACTCATGGTCTCCACTCTAACTCCTCTTGACGAGCTAACACTGCGAATGTCTCTGCCTTCTTCAGCCAGTTCACGATTGATTATTGCATCTTCTTTCCTTTCTTCGGGTTCTTCCACGGTTGTCCCAGCAAAATCAGGCTTTCGTAATGCCTTCCTAAAGGCATCCGCCATGATCGCTGCATCAGCACCCGAGAAGGGTCCTTGATCTCCGGCAGAATGCGCCCTCGAAATGTCCGAAACGCCGTCTGGAGAGACAATCGAGGAGGGCCTATGATGCTCCGAGGAAGTTCGCCCGACGCCTCCAGCTACCGCGCTTGCAAGCAATGGTAGCTGTGGCGAGTTCGAGTGTTGCGCGTTTGCCATCATGGGCGTGGAAGACCCCATGGAGCCACGGTGTGCAAGCCGTTCCCGTCGCCGTAGGCGTCGCATGATCAACCAAACAAGAGCACCTCCTGCGACGATGGCAAGGAAGCCGAGAACCACGATGACTGCAATGGCCCAATGTGGAAATGCAGAACCGTTACTCGATGTTTGGATGTTTGCCGACGGGGATAAAGACGAGGATTGCGACGATTTTGACGCCACCGATGCTACGGATGCAGTCGAGACGGAGGAAGCGGCGGAAAGAGTCGATTCTACAGAGAGGGTAGAAAGAGAAGAAACGGACATGGAAGAGGCTACCGAGTCTGCATACGTTGTTTCTGGTAAATCATCAGGAACCGTGACGTCGTGCACGCTGACGGTACATACGGACTGCGTAAAAGGTAGGGTTCGTGGTTTGTGCGCCATCGAGACCAGCTGTCTGGGGTGTTATGACCCAATAAAACGGATAGGATACGTTTCCCAAATCGGGCTGCCACTCTAAACCAGTAGAACCGAACCAGGTATCGTTGACCGGTAAGAGATATACCCCGGCTTCACCGACTGGGTTGGAGATACTCAGGTTGCTGAGGAGTGGCGTCTGGGCATTAGTAGCACTAAAAAGGTATATGTTGACCAGATTGTCTTGATCGATTTGGGGACGTCGGCTATTCCCTGTGAAAAAGTGGGTAGACCGACGTAGTGGAAAGGGAGAGTCTTACAAACGACCGCAGCCCATTGATGCTGAAAGACCTGATCGCCAGCAGCAGGGAAGCACGTCACATTATCGTTGTTGGCGAAGATCTGACAGTTCTGCTTGGCTTGCTCTGGCGAGAGGTCGCGTGTTGAGGTCAGTGAGATGAAAACGAACGGCGATCAAGCAGAGAAAGACGACACACCGACTTGATCGCTGTCCGAGATAGTGCTCTGCCTCTTGATAGAGTTTGGGGTGGGAAGGGGTTGCGAGATTGGCATTCCCACCGACGGTTTTGACGGGGTCGCTGCAGGCCAGGGCGAGTCGAGGAAAGGGTGGTAGGGCATTACGAGGGATCGAAACAGAGATAAAATAGAGGGAATTCGGGAGCGAGTCTAGGGACGGGCGAAGGTGACGAGAAAGGACGGGGATGAGAGACCAGGCGATATTACGGATGCGAAGCTGGGGAATCCTGGATGGGTGCGCTCCGGGGGGAGGACGTCGAGCACGACGGTGACGAGGCAGTCGGGAACGGCGACGGCGACGGCGACGACGGGGGGAGTGTGCGGCGACGAGGGAGTCAAAGGACAGTCGCGGGCAGCGTTGCAAAACCGAAACCCAGAATTCTCACAAAGACCCCGGACAGTCTTATGTAATATTCCGCGTCGCTGTCCGACCAGCTTCATGCCCGCGTATTACTTTTTATTCGTTTTCAGGTCGTTCCACAGTCCGCCCCCCGCGGATGGCCTGCCCAGCTGTTCCGCCAAAGAGCTAGTATCCGTAGTATCCCTAGCACAGAGATCGGGTCCCCTGGAGAATCCATACGCTCTTGTGACTCTCCCGCCTGTCTTGTCGCCGAGAATCCTCGTATGATCTGACGTAAATATCCCAATGTCTCTCCCCGACGTGCGTGTAGAGTATGGCGTGGAACCAGTTCGTGCGCGACCAGAGTGGCGAGTTTGCCAATCTGCGTCTCTCGCCTATCTTGCCACCACCAGCAGCCTCCAATGCCGAGACATCACCTCCGCCAAGAGCACACGTCTCCGGACCACAGTGCTCAGCGTGTCGGTCGCGGCTGCCACGACGACGACGACGATCCCATCTATACCGCGCGTCGCACCAGAAGCGCGCTCGAACTGCGAGCACAGACTGCCATCCCCACGCGTCTTGCCGCCCACCTTCCTCGTGCTGCCGCGTTCCTCGGAGAAGGTCTCGGCTTGCGAAAGCCCAAGATTGTTCAGATAACTACTGCACCGGACCAGTTGGGTGCCGGCGAGACCGAGACCGAGACGGATGAGCCAGTGAGCAGTCGTTTTACGCTCGTGTCTCGACCTTCTCGCGTTCTAATCATCCCTTGCCAGCCCACCCATCTTCCAACGTCCCGCATTATGCCCGTTTCAGAACCACTGGTCCCACCCAACGTCGTGACCATGTTGCTCTTCGAATCCTGCCGCCTCCTGTCCGTTGTTCCCGCGGTCTTCGGCGTAATAATCAACGTCTGGTGCTTGTGGTCTCCGCCCGGCTACTCCTCCATTCCTCCGCCGGATCATTATCACTGGACCGCCCATCGGACTCGAGCTTGGGGCAGAAGGTGTCCGCCAGACAGGGGCGACTACTTCACCGCCGTCCTGTGGGTACGTGCTCCTCGCCCCTCACGCATGCCGCCGCCTCACCCATCGGGTCATTCTCTGACTCAATAGGCACTCCTTACTGCACACCAGTGTCTCAAACTCACCACAGGGCTTTTGCATCGCTGGCGTGCATACTACTCTCCCCTCTCCATCCTCATCCGTCTTCTCGCGTTGCAAGCCATTTGTTGGCCAGCCACCCATTTCACGCTCGACATCGTCGGGAGCCTCGGTACCAATGCGACATTTGCCGACGTCCAACTCTCCTCTGTCGAAAGTGCCCTCCTTCGCTGGGCGACCGCGCGTCCCGATATCTGTTGGGCCGTCATCGGTACGACGACCTGTGTGTCGCGTAGCATTCAAATATGGGTCACGAGCAACCTGTTACTGTCGAGGACCGGCTCGAGCTCAGCGTCAAATTCGGCCGTCTCAGACCGCTTGAGACCGAGAGTGGTGGCGGGTGAAGAAAAGTGGAAGCTGATCGGGAGGAAGTGGGATTGGGCTATCGTGGCAAGAGTGTGCATCCTGCCGGCAGGGTGCTTGTATGTCGTGATGGCATGGATTGGCGCTTGGAGGAGAGAGTCGGGAGCGTGCTGAGGTCGTTGGAGTACAGATGGATCGTCCTATGTTATTCAGCCTGCGGCCGGGAGCTAATTGATATGATATCTTTTGTACCTATTCAGTTCGAACTCTAGTCTGAGCTCACAGCTCTGGACGGACAGTTGGATTCGAAAGCCGGCCGTTCTGGCATGTAACCGACGATGCTCGTCACGGTACATTCGCATTCACGCAGTGCTGCCCCGAACGCGGTCGATCGTTTCACTGCCATAGTCATCATGCGGTCCATCCACACGAAACTTCAAAATTCGGCTCATGGTTCTATATCGCAGTTTTATGAATCTCACACTCGAGCATTGAGATCGGGGCCGGTGCTGTCAAGACTTGTCGTGCAGAGCGCGAACTCGCGTCAGGCTTCAAAATGACGACCCTTGACCGCGTCTTCCTGATTGCACGTCTCCAATCGGTTTGTGTTACGCCAAATCTCAAGAGTTGGAGTCAAACTTGAAGACGGGTTGCAGGCAATCGTAGGACAGAAAGACGGTGCAGATGTCACTCACTTTGCCAAGATAGGGTGCGTTCCGTCTGTGGTTGGGGTCCACTCCGTATCGGTCATGACTGACATATCGCATCGCCCGCGACAGAGATCCATAAACATTCGGTCAACAATCCCTGTTCGCATTAGGATGGACCGAAGAGCCAGTGTTGAATTCACCCGAGTCGCCATATACATGTGCGCCTCAGACATGGTCGGTTCGCTTCTACCTGACCCTAGATGGGTGCTCGCAGGACAGCGCCGCTTGTTGCGTTGTTGCGTCAGCCACTCACCCCGCCGTTTCTGTCAGTGTCGGTGTAGACTTGAGCGCAGTCGCAGCTGTGAATGCAAGCCTATCACACATGCAGACCTAGACAAGGTGAAGCCGAAGAAGACGTCACCGTATGTGTTCTAAGCTGCCAACCCGTGATGTAGTGACCGGAGAGTGGCACTATCCTGTAGGATAGATAACTTATTGGGGCGATCCACCAGTCTAGATAACGAAGAATCGTATACTCAACGAAAATGTATAGGTACGCTACAATAATCGAGAAGTTGAACATAGACAGAAAGGTTCCTCAACCACAAGATCAAGCACGTCCCGGCCCCTCCATCAGATGTAAAACATGGATCCAGCCAAGTTTGGATGCACGCCGTTTCCCCACGCCTTGACAGCCGCCTGATACACCCTCTGCTTCTCCTCATCCTTGTCCAGCTTTCCCTTGCCCTTGGAGGTTGTTGCCGTGGTCTGGTCCTCGGACACCAAAAATTCGTTCAAATAACACCGCCCGCGCTCGCACGCGAGATCGGCGTAGTACGCCGGGGGGATGAGACTGACCGCTCGCGTGGCGCGGGCGTACATGTAGCTCGCCGTGTTGATGCCCTGCTGCACCTCATCCGCACCGAGCTTGCTTTCATCGTACACCACCGTGTAGTGTGTCGACTTGACCTGGCCCTGCAGGCCTGCGTGTGCTTGGAGATAAAAATCGAAATCGAAGCTGTGAAATTGAGACGCAGTCGGTACATCGGAACCGAGACAAGCCAGCGTGCGACGTACACAGCAGTGATGCCCTGGTCCACGACAGTCCCCGGTCGCGTATTGCCGGTTCTGTCCACTTGAGAATCGGCGGCCCAGTTTCTGGCGTGGTGGCGCTTGCCGCAAATGACGATCGTCAATGTGGGCCGATAGGGCTTTCCCTGAGGGCCACCTTTAGGTTTTACTCGTTTAAATGCATCGAGTATTTGGGGAAGCTCCTGCCCGAGAACGGTGTCAAATTGGCCCTATATGGCACTTGTATATAAGTAGACTCAACGAGGCTCAATCATATCACATACCTCTGATACACCATCTCGGAAGACGATGACGCGGTCTGGGAGGGACCTGCTGACTTCTTCGTATCGCTTCAATCGCTCAATCATCATCTCGCTGAGGTTCGTAATCATCTGTTCATCATAAACGTGATCGTGACACATCGCTTGCAATCGAAAGCGATCGTTCACGTACCTCCTTTTTGGTTTCCTGACACTTCAAGCTAGCCGGGAACTGGGCAAATTGGCCGTCGACGTTAGCCACCACGGCTGCAATAGATGGCGTCCCTTCTACACTCCCAGGTCCGGGATGCGTGACGTCCATGCCGACCATCATCGTTTTCTTCTTGGTCAACCACTCCAAGCTCCTATCATCGATTTTGTGGTTGATGCCTCCGAGTTTCGTATTGACTTTCAACGCAACGTTTGAGAAATACTGATCTTGCTTCTTTGATTCCGTAAGAACCTTGTTGGACAGCATGTGAATTGTATGAATCCCCAATTTGACGTCACAGATTTGTTTAATGCCGGGATAGATAAAGTTGTCACGTCTAGATAAAATGACGAGCATAAACGAAGGATTTCCCTGCTTCTCTCGGTTGGTCGCGATGGTGTTGTGAATCAATGTGAGGGATCGTAGTCTCCCAGGATCAGTCGAGGGTTGTTCAAGGTTAACATTTATCAATGCCGGCGGCTGCCCTTCGGGACTGATGCCCGTCATCCCACTCCTTTGGCATTTCCCAGCAAATCCCTTCCAGAGGCCAATCAGTTGAGGGTCGTTTGGTCCGTTGAAGACGGGACGGCCGTCGGTGACCACCAAAATCCACCACGACTTGACAGCACCGCCAAGATGGAATTTGACGTCGAGGATGTTCCAGCTGCCGTCCCTGACATTGGGCGGTTGGCCGCCTCTGTAGTTGACACGTGGTGGAGGAAGCTCTCGGTAGGGGACGCAGGCCATCGCGTTGTCGACGGAGATCCCAAAGTTGGATAACTTCTGATTGTTCGGTGTCAACCCCAGGAGTGGGAAACCTTGGTTGAGGATGGCGTGGGCATTCTCGGGGGGACGCTTGCACGCGTAGCGCAGCATTTGCGTGGTCTGTTGGTCATCTAGCCTGCCACGGAATGGCTGCCCGGGTGCAATCTCGCACAGCTCGGGCGGTACGAGGATAGGGTGTTTGGCGTTTGGGCCGGAAATGTCGACGACCGGTAAGTCCGGACGTTTCAAAGTGATTTTGTATTCTACACGAAGCAAGTTAGTCATGATCGCTTCAACACACGGCTTCATACACACTTCTCTTGAAATACTGTTCGACAGTCACTTTGCTGTTCAGTTCATCGCACTGGAAAGATGTGGTCTTCGATGTTGTGCCCATGATCTTCTTCAACGGCTTCGTTTGCCGGTAGCCGAGATGGCTAGTGGTTACTTTGAGCTTTTGGGCAAAACGCTGGGGGAGCCCCCCTTGGGATCTTTGGAACTCTATCATGGTGTCCGCGAGGTTGCCAGGTTTGTAAAAGGCAGTCATGCAGAGACCGACGTTGACCATGAGTGATTTGTACGCCGGGCGTGCAGACATGAAGAAACCCCTCCATGCCTCGACCCCAGTGGACAGCTGCAAAGCTGTTCCGTCAGAAGGAAAGAAATAACGATTCTTTCCGACGCGAACGCCATTGTGGGATGCGTGGTGTTGCAGTACTAGATTGTAAGCCCCTGCAATAGGGGCGAAGTCGTACTCCCGAGACTTGGGGTCGGCATTGATGAGGCTGGGCCAAATGCGTCAATGGGCGATTCGGGCTCGAGACAGTTAACCTTACGAGTCAAGTTCGTTGGACTTGAGCTCCTGGGTGAAGACGATGGAAATAGTATAAGTCTTGTCTTGCTTGGTAGGCTGTGCCTGGCCCTCCTTGAGGAAGAGGACTGGTACGTCGAGCGGCTCAGGTAGCTTCTTGGAGGAGACTAGTCTCGCACTACCATCGTGCGCAATGAATGGCACGTATTCCTGCCAGCCCGAATGGGTGCTCTGCTCGAGCAGGGTGAACAAACGGGCCTTGATGCTTTTGAAGTCCGTCTTAGGCGTAACGTCGACGTGATAGTCGTAAATGATCGCATTCTTTGGAAACTTGACCGCAAAGAAATTGGCGCGAAGAACGCCGGGTTTTCCGAGCGTCCCGAAACCAGGACGAGTAGGCCGACTAGGGTCGTGTGGCATCTTGTTAAGAACTTTGACGAGCGCGCTGGGGTCGGTTAGACGGGGGTCAACAGACGCGGGACCTCCGAACACAGCATCTCCAGAGGGGCCCGCACCTGGTGGCCCACCGCCTCTACCTCTGTTGCCTTGAAACCCCCCACGACCACCACCAGGTGGGTAGCCGCCTGAGCCACCCCCCCTGCCAGTAGGTGGGCCACCACCTCCGCCTCCACCACGACCATCACCACGACCACGGCCGCGATTGCCACCTCGGTTTGAACTCATGAGGGACTGCGCGTTAGAAGTATGTTGTCGAAAGAGTTAAAAAAGGACGTGTCGTGGCGTCAGTCGTTCCGAAACTTATAGGCCACCGAATTCCCATGCCTTATCTGCCGGTGCCGTATCCACTTGCTGTGCCTTGAGTCACAAAGGATCATTCAGCCAATGACGGAAACGCGTTTGTTGTGCGTGTAGGGGTCGACACATTCAAAGCTACTGGTGTGGAGAGCGTGCAAGACACATTCCAATCTTCGAAATTTCATATATCGGCAATCACTCCACATGAGGGATATCACAACCAGCAGCTCGTGCAAGCCGTATGACATTCTCAGCCTACAACACGTTTACCATCACACCATGAGCCTCTATCGCCGTGCCCAGAATCAAGGGGACACACCTGTTTCAGCATTGGTGCATCGATCATTTCTTTACCACCCCCTTCCATTTCAAGCCCAAACGCACCCTTTTCATTCGAGTATGTGATGGTCATACGGTGAAGGATCTTGGCAGCACGGAGAATTTCTGCATTCCCGATCCAACAGGAATCAATATGTGAATCAGTACAAGGTTTACGAACCTCACCGTGGAAAGTAGGCACGAAAGAGGAATTCACAGTCGCTACCTGGTTTGGATGTATGACTTGCTACGAGGCAACCATCTGATCACTGAGAATGATGAACGCAATCATCATACCTTTCCGGTGAAGCCAAGTCGCCTCCCATCTTGGCATTCTTCCCGCAGGTATTCCGGGTCCTTGTAATTTACGCAGACCTGAAACGTCAGGTGAGATGTCAAGCACGGAAAGGGGAGAACCACATTCATACCATATCTATCGCCTCGAGTCCGAAGGCCTTGGCCGTAATCACGACCTGAGAGCGTACATAAAGCAATTCCTGCTTCGATGCTGTTCGCACCACAGACGTATCAGCACAATCTATAAAAAAAAAGGTCACATCATTTCGAGAGGAACAAGGTCAAGTGCGTACAATCCTCTGCAGCAAACTAGTTGCCGTGCAGGAGTCAGCTCTGTCCGAAACAACGTCATGACGTGAGCCTACCAAAAGCGCTGTCAATTTTCCACCCTTTTCAGCTCCGAATTCAGACTTCCAGCTCGCGATACCCCCTAGGCCGACCACGGACCGTGCACTCTCGACACTCGCAACGATACGCAACGAGCTGCAGGGCGAGTTTGCATTACATATCGCATGAGAGACATAGTGCAAATCGCGGTCGGAGTGAATCTTGGGAAGGACGAGGGTACCCACTGTAGGGTGCCTGAGCTTTCCCGGGAAGCTTCGTGTCAGCGTCTCATAACAAAGCTAGACGAGGGACATACAATCTCAGCAACATCCTCCTCAAAAAAGGGCGTACTTATATCATTCACTCGGACCGCAACACGTTCAGCAGCGGGCAGATTTTCCTTGGATGTTCGCTGTCAGTGTCACGCGTCATCAGCACCACTGCAACGTCACGTCAAGAGGCGAGACCACGGACGTGCAGGAAATGGCTGAGTCGTTCTCTAGCCGCTTTCTTGTCGAGCAAATTGGGAGAAACGCTGTCTTCGAGGTCACAAATTATAACATCCGGTGGAGCTCCGAGAATGAGCGACTTCTCGAGCATGCGGTCGGATGACGCAGGGACTGGGGGTCGGACTCAGATTAGTCGACTGTACGTATAGTACCAATTTTGAGGAACGGACCATAGAGGTACGAGCGACGTAAGGTAGGCTCGCTGGGTGCAGATGTGCTGAGCAGCCTGGACCTCTGAGGGGCTTTGAAGGACCTAACTTGCCGTGCAAAGTCGCATGTGGTAGAACACTGAAAAATAGACGTTCGTATCCGCAAGTTCAACATTGGTCTTGAGCTTGAGCGCAACGTCGCTGTCAGGGCCGTCATGGGGTCGTGGAAGTCTCCTTGAGGCCTTGAGGACTGGCGATCACACACGCCCGGGCCGTGAAACTACTGCGCTCAATGATAAGATACTACAGGAATGTGGGTAATGTCATGGTATCTACACGGACTTGCCAATCAATCCAGTCCAGTCATACTTGTTATATTTCCTCTCGAAGTTGTGTACTCGTTCTTTGTGATGTCGGCGATCCATTCTCCTCGGCTTTCTCCAACGCCTCGGTTCAACGTCCATCACGTTTCCTATGATCTCTCCCGCAAAGTACCTGCACCCAGCCCATCAGCACGGAGACCTATGCATCAAACTATCGAACCTACTTGGGGAAATCACCGCCACCTTTCTCTCCTTCGTCAAGAGCACCATCCTCGTCCCCCAATGCGGCAGACTCCCCGGTGCCTTCGATAACATGGCCATAACCACGTTCGCCTTTGTAGTCAAATTGAACCATGAAGTAGGGTAAGTTAGAAACCATCGCACGGCGGAATCCTCCAGGACGAGCAGAAAAGTCAATCAGCTTTTTGTGCTGAGACCATTCAGCCTCGGATGCCAGTATAGACTCCTGTACAACATTTTATTGCGTTGTATATGTAAATAATGGGGATCCTATACCTTGAAGTACTGCGGAATGTCGTCAAATTGCGCCCAAGGAAGAGGCACGCACTCAATACACGTGTGCTTTTGCCATTTGAGGCTGATTACCGTCTCATAGAACACAACGCCTTTGTCTTCTTCCGAAAACATCTTTATGAGGCTCTTCATAAAGTTCTGCGAGCGCCGTAGGAAACCTCTAGGAAACAGAAAAAAGTATACACGTACCCGAACTTCATCCCAAACGTCGTCGTCGGCTTCGAGCATTGTCAAATGATGTTGAATGGGTACGATGAGACAATGCCCGTCCAGGAGTTCCTCATTGAGAGTACAGGAGAGATACACTCGAGTTCCCATTGCGACGACGGGTGCTTTTGGTGGCGAGTCATCTTCTCCGTAACAAAATTGACACGATGCCAGTGCTTTTTGAGTGCGTTTATAGTCTGACGGTAGACGACAACTGTCGGAACGAGGCACATATATCAGGAGTCGAGTGCATACCGTTAATGGCGAACTGCCGCTTCATCGCGTCAGATCGCATTTTTTGCCTCGCTAAACGTTCAGCATTGTCATCGATGTAGTCAAGGTCATTCTAAGGAAATGATGAGCAGCAGGGAGACATCGAACATGGGGAAGCCGAACCTCGAATTTACCATCGCCTATCAAGGCCTTCGCGTATTGAGCATCCAAGCTTTTCTGGTCAGCAATGCCTGCACCAAAGCGTTCTTGGCGTAGCATCTCCCCAAGTGTAATTTCGTCATCGTCGGCATTGTAACGTACAATCTCGCCCGTCTTTGGGTCCCGAGTTTCAAACTAAAAACTCTTGAGTCAGGGTGATCGAGTAGTGTAGTGACCAAATAGTGACCTTTTCCTTTTTCTTACGGTTACCTGGAAGAGGTTCTACATCGTCTTTGCCGTGCCCCGTGTCGTACAAGCGCCCGCGCGCATCCAAAGTAGGTAGTACCTCGACCTTCGTCCTCACAATCGGTTGGCCAGGCTCGCCATGTGCGTTTCGTAACTGTTCTTCGTATTCTTCCTCAAGTTGAGCTGCATTCGGAGCATTCATGAGTTTCGCACGCAACACCCGGGCTTGAAGTTTGTTCAGTGACGAGGGAGACATCCCACGTGTCGTCGGAACGGTGGCAACAGAAGGGGTCATGACGCTGGGAACAGGGGTATGTGATTGGACAAGCGGGGAGGCTGCCTGAGAAGGTAAACGCAGCGAGTCGAACCGACGGTCCGCAGCATACTTTGCCGATCCAGTAGCCGGAGAAGGGGTCGCTAGTCTGCTGTCATCTGCGGTAGTTGGTCGACGGAACGATGAGCTGCGGCTCGATACGCCACTCGCGCCTATTTCCGTAAACGTAAGCCGTTTCTCGCCAGCCGCCTCGCGATCCCTGCCTCTGTGATTAGTTTTTTGTGTGCTACGTCTGCATTCTCGCTCGTCCAGGATACGTCGCTCTTCTTTGGCCTCTTCGAAAGCTTGCATCGTACCGAAACGCTCGAGTGCTACTTCCTCCACTGACCGATTGTCCTCTTCAGCGGTTTCGTATACTCGACGAAGGCGCATCATGCGCCAGCTCGACCCTGGTCCACCAGGAGCTGTGGATCTCGAGGGAAGTGGAGCATCCGCAACTGTACTAGTATCTTCTCGGAGATCTGTATTGAGCTCCCGATCGCTCACTTTCGGCTATATCACAATAAGAACGATAAATCGAAAATCGAAAGCAAATGGTGTAGAATACCTTGTCCGGGTCTGGCTTATCGGACAGTTGCTTGCGCTTCTTCTCTGTACCAAGGGACGAGAAGAAGTCAACAGAGCCACCATGAGTTCGTCCAGAAACGGAGGACTCTCCATAGCCGTCAGTGTAAGGATCATCGCCGGTAGGGAACTGTTGCGCAAGCGGACGAGACGAGCTAGGAGAAAGTGGAGCATCGGGATTTCGAAGAAGCATCCACTCGTCTGGTTGTAATTTTGTTTCCGTAGTTGTAGCGGGTGGAGGCGGGGGAGCCTCTCCGGGGGCGTAGGCGTGCGACGTCAACTTGAGGCTCTCTGTGGTCGGTATGTCCTTCGCGAGCAACTGCAGATATACCGTGAGCATTCATGGACGAGGAATGAGCCGGTACGAACTCGCTCGCCGTCGATGTCGATGTTCTTTTCGACCCACATATCGTCGTCATTGGGGTCGTCGTCGGTGATGCGCACTGAGTCTTGCGTGCTGTGTTTGCGCCTTTTCTTCGACTCTGGACTACGGTGTGATTTGTGTTTCTTCCTCGTGCCGTGCTCGCTGTCCTTGTCTCTACTCCGTTTGCTTTTCGAGGACTGTCGTTCGCCCATGTGGTCAGAGCCAACGTCGCTTCACCCAAACGGGAAATCTCTCCTAACCGTCGTACTACACACAGATATATCATGTCGATGTCGGTCAACAGGACCATGCGCGTCGCTCAATCATCTGTTTCCTGTCGAACGGTTGAATAACACCGTCGTTGATCGACCTTTTCTGCTCATCACTTTGCAAGATGCGCTCCTGTGCTTTTCGTATGTTTCGTGACCGCTGCCACTGTCGTACCAGTCATCGCTGTCCCGACACCTGTAAAGGGCAATTCATTAGAACATGACTCACTGAGCCGGATATCCTGACAGCGACTTAACAAACCTATCCGATGAAGTTCCAGGAGACATATTCGTGGACGGGAGATCGTGGCTACCTAGCTACGGCACTGGACCTGTTCTCATTCCTCAGTTCTGCTCAATGACCGGTGCATGTGACATGGACCTCGAGACGAGGGCAGCTATTGCTATCAATAATACCATTCAGCAGGATCATCTCATTCAGGACGAGGCCAACAACAACATTCAGTGCGTACTAAATAGGACGACTTCCTATGATGCTGAAGGTGAACAGGTTGCTGAAATTTAACGAAAGCGTATATTTCTTCCGGGAATCTGAGATTGATATCGTGCCGTTGCTGCGAACCTCTGGTCATACCCACTGAACGGTGCGCCACACTCTGCCTCACTTGTCGCAAGTCTTGAATCCTGTTTGATCGACTTACTTATTGACAGTTGCCTTAGGCGCAGTGTTTAACGGCATCGGATCACTCTCCAATCTAGCGAATATGCATATTTCCAATCTGTGAGCCTCACTTTTCTAATGCGCCTTTGGAGTTTGACAATCATTGCTTTCCCCAGTCATTACTACAGCTGAAATGATGAGAATAAACGTGAACTGACTCCGTGAATTCTGCTGCGTGAGTTCAATCCTAGTGATATACATCTGAGGCTTGACAATGAAGGTCTCATGCGCAGAAATTGGTCCAGCGGCTTGTATACCGGTATCACCGGAGCTGAGGGAGTTCAAACGTGGACCGCCAGTGGATGGAAAACACCTAATTTTTCGGGGACCACTGGACCGAAACCTTGGAATGACAGTTGATAATTACCCTAGCCGCTGCGCTTGCGAGAATGCCATACCCAGCACCCCCATAGCCGTCGAGGCGATGGTTACGAAGGGGTCGAAAGGTGGTCTGCCACTGGGAGACGATACCGAGGCTTCTATCTTGTGATCCCTATTCCGTGATACACCTGTGTCAGTGATAATCAATGGTGACTTCACGGGTAGTTCTCGTCCGATGACGCAAAATTCTGACGCTCTCACAGTAACCACCAAGAGGCCACTAGAAAAGCTGTGGACCTGCCAGGGGATCCTGAACGTCTTGTTTCGCAAGCGCCACCAGGATGACCGAACATCCGTAGTAGCAATTGACCTAAAGCCTGTTCAGCGGCCTTTTTCGGGCCATGAAAAAGAGACTTCAGGGGTAGTGACCGACGCGAATTTTGGCGATTTTACAGTGACTACCAGAAGTTCATTGAAGAAGCTCCGCAGTGCCAAATCAAGGCAGATGGGTCGAAAATATGGACTGAAATTCTGAAGCTCTGGTTTCCCGAGTCTCGTTCAGCCTGCCTTCGTTTGGGAACGAATATCATTATCATATTCTCCTAGAGCTTGCCTCACAGTTTTCAACGCTTCGGGTCATACTGGCGGGAACGTGAGCTTGAGGTATCCAGGTCCATCACGATAATCAATCGATGAAAAGATTGTCATGGGTCAAATCGGCCCGTGATAGAAGCGTTCAATTGATATCTGGATAACAAGGTATTCCAAGGCCCGGGAGCAGGTCATTTGCTCAAGACCTTTGACGAGACAAACATCCATGTTTCAAATGGCGTACGAGTAGTAAAAGCTGGAATGGGCCCTTTTCGCACCGTCCCGTGCCTTCTCGCTTGCGCATCGATACCTTGAGAATCGAGATCCAACTCACAAGACGCTTCAAGCTGTCGACGCATCTTGTTGAGGACTTCTTCATATCTGGATGTGGACCGACATTGGGAAGCTGAGTCAGAGGAAAGATGTCGATGTCGATGAGGGACTAATGGCCTTAAGGAATTCAGGCCCAGATGGTGGCAACGAAGAAGACGACTTGCCAACTCAAGTAACCCGGTCGTGACGTACTTCCAACCAAAACAGCTGAAACACTGCCAGTGGCAAGTACTACATAGTCAGTTCTTAGGCTCTTGGCCCAGACAGTTTAGCTCCGTTCAATATCATTCATAATGATTATCAGCCTTCCCATCATACTATGCATTAATGCTGCTCAAACTTTTCAACTCAGAAGTACTTCCAGCGGCACCGCAGCTTGATCGGCGTAGACCGTGGCTCGAGTGGTGCGTCGTAATATTGTCTGGTTACGCCTGATCCTGTCCGAGTTTGTAAGGCTGTGAACTCCACAGAGGTACAGCTCGCATGGGCCGCATGGTTGCACTTAGTGTGCAATGGTCTCCGCTGACCGCAGTCACGCTATACCTTACGTGGATTATGCGGACCTGCAGTTAACGGTTAGTAGTTCCGTGGCGGATCCATCGGACCTTCAGCCTGCTTATCACACAAGTGCCCGGCGCAGAATCCTGTAGGCCTTTTATTTGGTAAGAACCCAGTCTTGGATCGACGAAGCTACAACCTAAACCCCATCCAATCCTGCGTCGCTCTCCTGGTAAAATACGTACTGGATAATGAGCAGTAACGACAAGCAAGATGACGAGGAACTCCGAGCCTTGGGTTATGTCCCTTCCTTCCGGCGCGAGTTCTCCAATCTCGCTACAATCAGCTTCGCTTTTAGCATTTTGGGTGTTTGCTCCAGCATCGCCATCACTTTCAATACGCCCTTGTTTCTGGGGGGTCCGGCATCCATATCGTGGTGTTGGTTCTTAGGGGCGATCAATTCTGGCGCTCTAGCGAGCAGTATCGCTGAGATCGTTAGCGCGTATCCAACTTGTGGTGGTCTCTATGGTGCTTCTGCTCGTCTGTGTCCCAAAAAATATCGTGCAACGGTCAGTACATCTCTCCCGAGTTGTCAATACCCCATCAATTAGCTTGTTTACAGGTCGGCTGGATCGTGGGCTGGCTGAATCTTCTTGGTCTCATTGTCGGTCTTACGTCTACCGAGCTCGGACTTGCCAATATGATTCTCGCTGCAGTATCTGTATCTACCAGTGGGACATATTCGATCACTTCCGGCAAGGTAGTGGGACTAACCATGGGGCTCCTTGTTGTCAATTGCACCCTAAACACTTTCAAAACCCGGCAACTTGCTTATTTTGCTAGCTCGTTTATGTTCATTAACTTGGGTGCTACATTTCTGATTATCATCCTTCTTTTGGCGATGACACCGCGATCTGCCATCCATCCTGCGTCATATGTCTTCGGTGCGGATGGCCTTATCAACGGAACCGGAGGCTGGAACAACGGTATCAGTTTTCTTCTCGGACTGCTTAGCGTCCAGTGGACTCTGACCGGATATGACTGCACGGCTCATATCTCCGAAGAGCTCCGTCGTGCAGCGTACGCCGCACCCGCAGCTATCGTCATTGCATATGCTGGCTCCGCAATCTCTGGTTGGGTCCTTAGCCTCGTGCTGGTCCTTTGCTCCGGGCTCTTCACCGACCTTCCCGGACCATCAGGGTCTGCGTTTCTTACCATCATGGTTCTGCGATTAGGGTATCCTATTTCCCTCGCTCTCTGGGTCCTGGTCTGCATGACCGCGTTTTTCATCGCACAGTCTGCCATACAGGCGGTATCTCGCGCCATCTATGCCTTCAGTCGTGACCATGTGCTTCCAGATCGTGGATTCTTTGCACACATCACTCATGCCACGCAAACCCCACTTCGAGCTGTTTGGTTGACAGCCGTTCTCGGTGTACTTCCTGCACTACTCTATCTCGCTAGCCCTGTCGCTGGCAACGCCATCTTCTCCATGTCGGTCATGGCTTTGGACCTTTCCTACGTCATTCCTATCATCCTTCGACGCATCTTTCATTCGCACCCTGAGGTCAGGTTCAAACCTGGTCCGTACTACATGGGCGACGGCTGGCTCGGGACATTCGCCAACGTCTGGTGTGCCATTTGGACGGTCTTTGTCTGCGTGTTGTTCTCACTCCCCACAGAGTTGCCTGTCACGGCAACAAACATGAACTATGCCGCACCGGTCACTCTAGGATTGCTTATCGTTACCGGATTGTGGTATGTGCTGAGCGCACATCGGCACTATCATGGTCCTCCCTCTGGAGAAGGTAATGGACTTGTCGCGGAGCATAACATTCCTGGGAAAACCAGCGATACCGTTGAATTCGAAAAGATCTGAGCATAGAAATCGGTTTCGGTGACAATGGTTATCCACTGGACATGGCTCATCTTTGCCAGTAGCTGCTATATAGAAAGTTGTCGAGGGTGATCGATTGATCCTCTACATCCCTGTATTAGTCTCACGACGGTCTTGTGTATCTCTTCTTTCGGATATGGGTGTGCTCGACTGTAAGGTGGGCTCGAATAGCATCACTTGGTCAGTAGCTTCAGTCGATCACTTCAGATACGTACGAAGCCACGCGAACAAAAGATATTCTGCAAGCATCATATGCAGTAGGATCTCATTCATGCAGCATTCATTCCAAAGCACAATAGAGCCTAGGCCATACATACAAAAAGCATCCTCAACCTGAATTATTCTGCAGGTGCCTGCAGGAAAGTCTTCCACCCTGGAAATCGCTCCTCGTTGAGCTGGAACATTGGTGCCTATATCGTGAATAGCTGTGGTGGTGTGCCAGCTTCTGACAATTCCACAGTTCGTGCGAAGTATCTCTCTGATTTTGTGCTGCAGCCCAGTCAACTGCTCGATGGATATGTGACCTTGACGATCTACAATGGCGTCTGAGAAGGACTGTGGGGCCTTGGAATAGCTTTCCGCATGGAGCTTGTTCCGACCCTGGACGTAAAGCATTCCCAGAAATATGCCGAACGAAGGGGTTGCTGCAACACCGAGGGCATCAAATGTGTGTTGCACGAGAGACTCAGAAAGCTCGTAATCGCCCTGTTCCGTGGCCAATGCCCGCCTTGTTAGCTAGAACCCTCAATGTGTGCAGGAAGTCGTCGTGGACGCCGTCATGAGCCTCGTGGAGAAGTTGCAATGCTGCTTCTGCCAGGAACGGGTCCCGTGGCACGTTACTCGACATACAGGACCGTTGTATCATGGTTTGCTGATATGATGGCTTCGAGTTGCCTTTCAAGTTCCTGCGGCACGCAGTATTCATGCGACATTCTAGCTTTCCAATGAAGTACACGCGACTCCGGGCCACGATCCCAATGGTCCATCAAAGACTGAAAAAGGTTGTCAGCGCGGTCGCGTGAGGTGCGCATCCTCGAGTAGTCGAGAGTAGAGTGAACCTCTGCCTCGTGCTCATCGTTGCTGGGTTGATAGTATGGAGAATACGTGAAATCCTCGATAATTTTACGATGCTCATGGTGATCGTACATCATGGCTGCGAAGGAGGTGCATTCTGCTGCCATGCCGTGATTTCCAATAGCGACAGACAGTGCATTCGCATCTAGCCAAGCTGTTCTCGCAGATCCTATATTCGAAAGGTGACCATACATCTTTAGATACCGCGCTTTTGAGCCTTTTTGAGCCTCTGACTCTGCACGAAGCAAGGGAATGAGGTAGGTGAGTGATGTAGGACAAGGTTTGTGGTTCGTAGGGCCAAACAGAAACCACTCGCAAGTGAGAGCAGTATCCTGAATATCATTGTTCATCCAGGTTCGCTGCGGCGAATCTATGGACCAAGCCGCGCTTCAGCGCTCGACTGACTCTGGTTTTCTTTTGATTGAACTGCGTCTATCGTGAGCCAAGTAAGGCAACGATAGTTACAATCATGGGGTGTACGACTCGAGCGCATCCGGCATCATCTCCAGTGCCTCGCTCAGTCGATGTTAAGTTCATCGCGAGTGCCAAATGTGAGCAAATTTTCTCGCATTTCCGAGCGAGGGCCCCCAAACGACTCTTGTTTTGCAGCATTTTCTGGCGCAATATCAGCCAGTTGAGATCTTGGATTGATCAGGGGAAACCAAAGACAAACCCGAAAGAGCGAATGAATACTTTTGATCCCTACAGGATGGTTGCCGTGGGGATGGGGATCGAGTTGTTGAAAGCGTCGATCGTCCGTATCGTGACATCTAGTGCTTTTTTCACGGTTTTCCATCTGCTACTCGACGGATCTGAAGATCTGAAGTTTGATTTGTGCCTGAAGAATCCTCAAGGAGCCACGCTTTCTGCAAAGTCTTCTATCGCGACACCGCGAGACTCGACTCGGAATGCGCGCTTTTTAACTCGCAATTAAATGCAAATTGAAAATCTTCTTCATCGAGAAGGCGAGTGGAAGAAAAGTACAGCCAATGAGGTGGGAGGGTTGAAATGAGAGTGAATGAAAACGAGGTTTCAAATTTCAAGTACCGAAAACATGGACTCAACAAATGGACCAAGCACAAGACGTATTTGACGGGATCCGACGGAAAAGATGGAATGATTTGGAGAACGAGTAAGTCATGCCATGGCGCCAGTCATTGTCTCTGGTTTGGTTCTGGTGTGGGCCATGTTATAGGCTGACCTGCCGTATGGAATTGCCACATTCAAAGCCGCCTTCGAAAACCCATCGTTCGTCGGCTGATCGAGCTTTCAAGTTGGACTTCACACGATGATGTCTGGAAAATACCGAAATCAACAGTTCAGTAAGGTCCCGGATCATGATATCGGGTCTCGCGCGGCTTGAATGCCACCATCAATTCTCGCGTAAGCTGGATTCTCGGGACGTGGCGACAAGGTATGTCTGCCGGTTGATCATGCCACCGGCGCGAAAACCGGGCGTTCCGTCGTCGTTGACGGAGTCTGAGTTATAGTGGTTGTTGCGGTTATGATCGAGGGAACTCTCGCGTCCGATCGAGGATTTCAACTTCTTATTCAAGTACTTCACGTCTGCGTTGCTGACGACCCTGACCGGGACCCACAGTAGCAACTGCGGCCAAGGCACCGACTCTCGAACGCGTCACCATGGACCGCGCCCGCAGCCATCATTGCAGCCGGCCTTTTAAGGAACGCGAACACAGGCATCATCGCAAAACGTCGTCTGTTTCTAGTCACCCTGGTCCATGTTCGCTACCGCCCGCCTCTTTCTCTGTCCCTACGCCGAAGCCGATCTCGACGACCTGACGCACCTCTGGAACGACCCCCGCGTCCACTCCCTGGCGACGACCTCCGTACCACCCCGCGGCCCGCAGTTCAGAAAACACCTCCGCGCGCAAATGCAGAGCGCTGTGTTCGGTGCTATCATCCGTTGCCGCGACACTGGTGCGTTCATGGGCCAGGTCGTGATCCACGTTCCCGAGCGACACAATCGGGACGGAACGTACGGTATTTGTCTGCTGCCTAAATTCTGGAACTGTGGGTATGGCAGCGAGGCGACGGCGTTTATCGTGGATTATGTATTTCGGTGGCTCGACTTGCAACGATTGTCGTTGTCTGTGTTTGCCAGCAATGAGCGGGCCGTGACGGTATATGAAAAGGCGTGAGTAGCGTTGTTCGGCTTCAGATCTGGTCAAGAGATTATTCATGTTCGAGCAACCAGGGGGTTCGTGATCGAAGGGCGGAAACGCGCGTGTGTCTGGTTGAACAACCGGTGGGAGGACGTCCTGTTCATGGGGATATTGAGAGACGAGTGGATAGACAAGATCTTTCGCATCAAGCAATGACTAGGGCTAACCAATCACTTTGCAATCAGTCAGATCATACTTTACAATTACCGGATAACACATACACATGCAATGAGATCTAAGAGAAACAAAAACAGTGTCATCAGTCATGCCACGTCGGTGAAATAGTCAGCCAAAGACTCCTGGATGTCCTTCAACTTTCCAGCCGTCGCCACCATCGCGTTCTCTTTGCACCACGGCATAGCATCCAGCAAACCATGAGTGAGTATCTCGCGCTCTATTAATGCCTTCAGAGTGCTCTCCGCAAGCATCATCTTCCCAATGACGTCCGCATACTGCAACGGTAGCCCGTGCTTCCCCATGTCCACCGTCGACCGCCAAAGTCCACCCCACGCCTGACTGCATCTCATTTGAGCGCTCCCCGTACAACGTGGATGATGCTGCAGCGTTGGCGGTTCGCTCGAGAGCCGCTCGCAAACACGCCCAAGCGCATAGTGTCCAGACAACAGCCGTACCCGATCCGTACGTGTCAGCTGTGGGTCTGCATCCCACACCTCGCGTCCCTGCAACAACATGGCATGATATGCCAACCCGAGGAGCGAGCGCAGGTTGAGTCGTTCTGCCATCCCGATCGCCAGCGCGACGTCCTTTCCGGAAGCGATCAAGCGTTTCCACCGAATAGTCGCCGCCTCAAGCAAATCGCGTTGCTCGCAGAGCGACGCGAGCTCAGTAAGTTGCACTAAATTCGGGCCGTCCGCGTCGTCGATGGAAGAATGTACGGGACGCATGTAGATTGTCTTGAGTTTATCCAGGGCCCAGCTCTCGATAGCGCGAAACTCATATTTGTGGGTGATGCGCGCGAGATTGAACAACTTGAGGCTAATCGCCTTGGCTGTCATTGCGCCCTCTAATTCATGTGGTCTGTATGTTAATGGGCGCGTTAGGATTGAGTAAAGGTCAAAAAAGCGAGGGCAGGAAGATGTACGTACAGTGCGTACAAAGCCCATAACAGGGACCGAAATTCATCCGCAGTATCCCCTTGCAGCCGAATGGGATTGTCATCGCTCTCACCCTCGGGTCCCACCGTGACGCCAGAATTGTTCGTGGTGCTTGAGCGCAGGTCGGAGTCCAGGGAGAACATACTTTCGAATGTCGACTTCTCCTTTGTCAAGGCTGAGCGGTGTACCTGTGGGAAGCAGGCTGGGCATGACTGGCCAACGCAAGGAAGGGGAGAAGTGACCTTGAACAGCGTGGTCTCGACGAGTAGCACCGTGTTCCCGTCGGAATAGTAATACATTGAGTCCCTGCTAGGTATGGATAGCTGAAGTTGGAGCTTGGGTGTTGAGGGACTAACATCCGCCGAGTGCATGAAAGTGCTTGTAAGATACACGTCGGCGGGCAAGTGCGTCATGGTTTCACTTTGGAGGGTTCGATGTTTCAGCGGTGAAACAGAGCGGGGCTAACGATGTCACAATGCACAAAAAGTGTTCCGGTGGGAATAGATAAGATAAATACCCCTTCATAACCACAATGACATTTGATTGTCTAGATGTCGATATTACAGCTATACAATAATCCCGAGCACATGTCCACACCGGCTCTTCGCCTTCAAAGAAATGAGCCGGTGAAAAAGTAAACGAAAGTATAGTGAGTTTCGATAAACGAAACCGAATGCAAAAGACAGCTAAGAGAGCGAAGGACAACCAATAATGCATGAGATAGCGAGACCAAAGCTCAAAGAAGGGAGGGTCTAAGAAAGGGAACGCGTGTGGAAAGATGGATAGGAATTCATAGGTTTTACATACAAGGTACGGATTTCTCTGATGCATTTCGCCGCGTACAGTGCAAGGGCTGACAAATACATTGCTTGATGAAAAAGAGCGGCTTCGAGTTCCTAATGGTCATCACGATTCGAGGACCTTAAGTTCTGCAACGAGCCTCTGTAGATAGGTGCGTCTGGAATCAGACAAGTGTCTGCGTAGAAGGCAACGGACACCAACCTCGGCTTCCTTCGTGAGGTGTGCTGGGTCGATGCTACCTGCTTGAGCCTGTTGTCCAAGCTTGATACCGTACTCTAGCAACTGCTTCATGTAGTAGGGGTTTATAATGGTCTCGTCACTTGCGAGCAATGATTTCGCTGGAGGAGCTTCCGCTGCCAAGAACATTAGCAAAACCAGGCGCCTGCATCAATCACATACTCACGTTCCCTCATGGCTAACCATTCCTGCTCCAGAAGTTCAGGTATCGTGGCTCTTTCCTTCGGGTGCCTCTCCAGACAACTCCTCATCCCACGAATCACGTCGGCCCTGACCGGTTTTTTTAGATGTTCAAGCTTCTTGCGCTCCCCGTTTTTGTTCACTATGGAGGGGATGCTGAACTCTGGAAATTCGATCTCATAGGCAAGGTCCGGGATTGCCTTCATCTTCTGGTAGACAGATAAATGCTGGAAAGGTGGTTGACCATAGACCATTTGGTACAAGATGCAGCCCAGAGACCAAACATCGCTAGGTCGACCAACTTTCAGACGCCGCATGCCTTCAGGTAGTTCGATGGCTTCAGGGGACATGTAATTGACCGTCCCAATCTAGTCAATACTCAGTGCTGCACCTCAAAATGCTGCTGTAGAACTCTCACCTGATGATCTCGTTGAATATTAGTTGTGTCGTTAGCGATAGCATTGGCAATGCCAAAGTCGATCAGCTTCAGCTGCCCTCGCACAAGCACAAAATTTGCTGGCTTCAAGTCCGAGTGCACAATTTTTTCTTCGTGGATAACATGCACTGCTTGCAACATCTACGATCACCCTTCAGCAGTAGCTGGCAAATGAAAAGATCAACACGTACCTGTTGCCAATAATATGAGATCCACACCATGTTCAGTGGTTCCTTCTGCTGCTCTTGCAGCAATTTCGCCAGGTCGATCTCCCCACATTCCATTACCAACATGAGATGACCCTTGGCACCTCCTGGTCCAGCTTTGACCTCCGAATCAAACAAGTGAATAATACGGTTGTTTCCTTCGAGACGCTTTAGCAATCCAATCTCATTCATATACCCACTGATAGTCTCCGCGTCGGCCTTATCAAGGGAGACGCGTTTGATGGCATAGATTTCGTTTGCCGCGTTCATCACGCGGTAAACCCGGGAGGAACCACCTTTACCAAGGAGATCGAGACGTGCATATATTTTCTTGTTCACCACGATGTTGTGATTCCGTACCGGGGCGGGTGGCGCAGCTAGAGCAGGTGGTGGCGGTGCCGGTCTCACCCGTTCTCGCTGCATGGCCTTCACATCTAATTCATTCTCCACGAGCTCTTCACCAGCTGCCCAAGTCTTTCCATTCTTCTGAGTCCCAATTCCAGGTAAAGGTGCGAGAGTGCCGCTTGTCGTAGGTGGTTCTGGAGCAGTTGGACTACGTCGGTGGTATGCTTGTCCTTGTGGTTGAGGTTGAGGTTGCGAGGGTTGTACTGGAATGACAGGAAACGGTTGCTGCTGTATAGACGAAGATAGAGGCCTCCCTTTCGGCGACAAACGTGCTGGGAGGAGCTCAACAGCCGTTGGTGATCCAGCAGGAGCTGAGTCAAGGCCAAGCGTACGCACGGTGTCGGAATCGCGTCGGCTATGGGTCTGAACCTGCGAGCGAGGATGTGCTTGCGACATGTGTGTCGGGGAGGGTGAGTGACGAGAGTGCTGAACATCAGGTGAAACATCTGCTATTTGTCTTCGTGGATACTCTGCGTATTCTAGATAAAGTGGTTCGTAAGCCTCCAATAGTCGGGGCAAATCACTGGACGAACCCTCTTGCTCCACCGACGTACGCAAAATGTGAGCAGAATTCAAGCCAAGGCTTGATCCCGGTCTCGAAGAGTATTGACTAGCTGGCAGAGTTGATCGGGCGCCGGGAGAGTTCCGGTCTTCGGCTGAGGGGTAGGTCAGATTGAACACGAGCGAGTAAACGTATAGCTCGGAACATACCACCAGAGGCATCGCTCAAGCTCGCGGATCGCCGGGGACGTGTGCTACTCGGTTGCACAATTGGGGGAGCATAGTTACGACGCCGGGATTGTCCATTTGCAGCGTGTGGTTCCTCTCCGCCTATGGCGGACATTCTTAGCAAGCACACCATGATTTCAAGACAACCACGAACCCGTATCGGTTTCCTCGCCAGTATAATCATAGGCGACTTCGCTCTCACTTCCTTCGTATTCGTTAATTTTGTCGAATCCACCAGTCCCATATTTGGAGCCCATTAGGACACGTCCTGCCCGGTTAGGTCCGGGCATGATCTGCCGGCCAGGTCGCAACGGAGGGCGCGACAAACCACCCGACATGGAAGAAACGTAGGCGCGAGTGGGAAGCCCAGAAATTGCACGCCCATCAACTTGGTTAAGTGACGCAGATCGACTAACCAGCCTGGGTGACGTCCGCCTCGCTGGTCCGGCATCAGATGACATACCATCGGTACCATCAGAGCATGTCATCAAGTTCTCCTTGTCTTCCTGAATATGTATATCCCAATCTCCGCGTGCGCGAAGTACGATATCCTCTCGTTCGTCGACCTGCTGGGAATCTCGATACTCATCAAGAGGGACGCGCTGTGGCATACCAATTTTACGACTGGTTCCACGGAGACCGTTGGACAAGGGTGCCCGAAGAGAAGATTGCGTCCCCGGCGTGAGTGCGGCTGGACCAGATGTAGCGCGCTGGAAGGATCGTGCGGAATTTGCATTTGTCAAGGACTGGTGACGGTGCGGGGGTTGGTCGGAAAGGGCACTGTTCTGTGCCAAATAACTTTCAGAAAGTGAAAGTGAGTTACGACGGGGATAGTCGGGGGAGCAGAGGGGAACCGGTGATGGTGGTTTGGCAGTATGCGGGGGGATATGAGTTGATGTCCCGAGGGGTGGCGATGACGGTTTGCGTTGGAGTGGGGCGTCGAGCAGAATGTCATGAGGGGTGGGCGGTGTGGATTGGTTGGAGCGAGATGAACCTTTTGAGATGCGAACATAATTACCAGCGGAGTCGAGCTCGTAGTCGAATGAGAGCTCAATGATAGAGGAATCATCAGATGGAGAAGCAGATGCTTGACGGCTATTCTTCGGCGCGTCGAGGGCAATAATTGGAGGCGTCCGGGGAGGTGATACGCGATGCTCGCCATTTGTTGGCGATATCGTTCGAGAAACTATTGGATTCAGAACCATTGAAGGGAGAGCCGGACTTGACTTGCGCAAATAAGATGAGAACGAGCGAAAAACTAATGAAACACGTTGCGACGAGAAAGACACGTCCCAGACGCTGACGGCGACGACGAGGACGATGCGAAAAACGAACCAATTTTCTTTGTGGTTGTGATGCCGATTCGAACCAACACGAGGCAGACGCGTTGGTCACGTGATGATTTTTCTTTCCGATACACAGCCACCCCCTGACCTCCTGCCTCCTGATGGCTTTGTGCCAGCATGATATCATCTTTCACCCGTACGATACCCGATCGCAAATACAAGCCTGAATCCCATATCATTATCAATGATTTTATCATGTAAATGTTAACATTTCAACATTCAGGAACTACGACTTGGCAATAAATTTATGTGCGTGGATGACTGGCTTTAAGCACAGACTGCTTGCGCAACACGACCGAGTTCGTCCCTCTCTTCAGTTTCTGAGGGATCTAAAGGAGTTATGTCTTCCCGACTTCCGGTCTTTGTGGTATCAAGGTCCTGTATCTTCTCAAGTTCCTTTGTGACGAACTTGACGTGAGCATTGTAACTCAACACGGAGCTGAATTCGGCTCTAGTAAAACGTGAGTGTCTGACTGGGCGAATCAGATGTCCCCTAACTTGACCATCCCCTCACGGTCAATGACGAACGTGGTACGCGCATCGGCCAATCCCAACAACCCACGTTCAGTCTGATATGTTTTGTGTGCAGATTGATCTGTATCGCTCAGAACAGGATACTGAGCAACCAACGAACGTCATCTTTACGTGATTGACCCCTATCGAGAGTACTCACGGAAAGTTTGTGTTTCTCAACGAATGCCTTCTGTTTCTCCACTGGATCGGAGCTGACGCCGACGACCTGGACATCAGAACGCTTGAATATTTCCTTTTCTGATTATACGGGTGCTGAGTGCCGTGGGCTCGAGAATGACGAAACCCGCGTACCCGCCAGAGCATCGCGGAATTGACAAGCTTCACGGGTACAACCATAAGTACCTGTAAATCGGAATGTGTGAGATGATAAGATCGAGGGATCCCCGTCGAGCCAGCTTACCAGACTCGGGGTAAAAGAACAACGCTATCGGTTTCTGAATACGTTCACCCTCCTCCTCGGGTGGGAATTTGAAGGGTTTACCGTTCGAATCCGGTATGCAGAAGGATGGTGCAGGTTTATTGATGAGCGGATGTTGAGGAGCCATTCTCAGACTCTGGGCAGGTTCGGCGTAGCAGTTGATGTGCAAAGTAGTAGAGGGGCTGCCGGCTGAATCTGGGAAAGGGAAATCGGACCGAGTCTATTTCAGGCTGACTCAAAAAATAGCAAATAATTGTGTGGCTTAAATCTTGATGAAGTGAGCGCGAACCCGATATGCCCCCATCTCGAGAGAAGAAAGGGAGGAATCCATCACCTGGATCACCATCAACGTGACATTGTACTTGGCACTAGACATGATAGTATACGTAATGAATAAAAATTACCATGGGAGATGGCTTGGGAAATGGACAGAATGGCTATGCCCGAAAGGTTGCTCGCGTTAAGTCCTCAAATCGTGTCAGAGTCTGGGATAAGGTTTTGGTGGTTCCCACCAAGGAGTACATCAGGCCTGTGTGGAACAAGCGGAACAGTATGCCATTCAAATGACCCCACACCAGGGAGCAGTCGCGTCAAGAACGGTGGCCACATTTGTGCATAAAGGGTCCAACCATTTCAACGGAGATACCCTCCTGACAACCAAAGGACGCAGAGGAAAAAAATGTCCGTAAAACCTGAGGATACAGGGAATCTCACGACCATGGACCTGGATGGATTCAAAGGCAAAGCGGATACACCCAAGAAATTACAATACTGTGTATACTTACCTGCGGGCCTGGAAAATTAAATATGACATGGTAGACATCGAGACTGACAAGACTTGCAAGCTATTCTTGAGTGAAATGTGAACCGCATGATATTTAACTCCATAAGAAGCGTTCGACGCTACTCTAACATCTGTACGCATTCTCGTGTAGGGAGATGATCTTACCATACTACCGGGTTAACTCAGCTACCGTCGGAGCTGAGTTGTTTTGGTGTGCGGTACGACGGATCGTTCAAGGTTTGGGGGGGCTCATCGCCTCTGAGAAAACACGGTAGGCAGAGAGAAAAAAAGCTCAAAAGAGGACATACCAGCATTCAGCTCTGCAAAACGTTGACCGACGCGTTCGGAGTGCTTCAGAAACTTGTCCGAGCAATTGAGAACACACTGCTCCTACGAACGGTGTCAGTTTTTGAGGCACGAACGGAAGCGACTGCGAAACCTCTTTGGAAGAGAGTGCCTTGCTGGTAAAATCGTTACAACACGAGTTGAAGCATCTCTCCACAAGGCCGGAGTAGAGACGCATGAAGTCCTGCATCTAAGGGCACCTATGAGCGGAGTCGTGTCGATGGGGAAGCACACTCTCACACCTGTTTCTTTTCGATAATTTTTGTCATGTGTGCTTGTTCTGCCGCACTGAGCTGTGAGAAATCCATGCTGGACCGAAAGCAAGCGAATGGAGTGTTGCAGAAAGAAAGGATGCGAAGTTGAGAAGGTGCACGTGCAGAGTTTGCCGATCGTGGGCAAGGAGGTGTGGCGTCGACCCGCTTGTGTACATCGTCATGCGATTGACACGACTGACAATCACCCTTTCTCAAGGCTCTTCCTCCCAGCATTTCGTGTCAATCTCGTCGTCCTCAAAAAACCTATATTAAGGCCTCCGACACTGAAAAGTGGGTTCTGCACCATTTTCTCGGTCGATCGTCTCGTCTTCAACAGATCGATTCATCACCAGTGGAAATCACCATGACTCTTCCTTACAAGGATGCTCTTCAACGACTTGAGAATCGTCGTGTCAGGGCAACTCGACCCTTGATTCCCCCTCAAATTCTCCAGGAAGATCTACCCTTGTCTGTCATCCCACTTCCATTCTAATGCCTTACAAATATCGTTCCAGAACTCTCCTCTCAGCAAACACCGTTCTAGAGGGTCGTCGCGCGACTGAGAATGTACTCCGCGGAGACGATGACCGTTTGATGGTTGTGGTCGGGTAGTGTACCTTCCGCCGCAATTCAGTTGGCCCCATTCTCATGAAATGATACAGCCCCTGCTCCGTTCACAACACCGATGCTGCAATTGAGTATGCAAAGTTACTCAAGCAGTATGCAGACGAGGCTAAAAACGACCTCCACATTGTCATGCGTGTTTACTTTGAAAAACCGCGGACGACTCTTGGCTGGAAAGGCCTTATCAATGACCCGTACGCCGCGTCTACCCATCTCTTGTCCTTCTTCTTATATGTATCCATTCTCAGAGACATGAACTCGAGTTTCCAGATTAATAAGGGATTGCGCATGGCTCGCAAACTACTCCTAGATATCGCCAAGCTTGGGTTGCCAGCTGGCTGCGAGTTCTTGGATACCATTTCGCCCCAATATACTGCCGATCTCGTCTCTTGGGGCGCAATAGGCGCCAGAACTACTGAGTCACAGGTTCATCGGGAGCTGACCTCTGCGCTCTCCATGCCAACTGGCTTCAAAAATTCCACAGACGGTTCGGTAGGGATTGCAATTGATGCCTGCAGAGCTGCCCGAAGTGGTCACGTGTTCCTGAGCGTCGGAAAGGAAGGGCTGAGTAGTATCATTGAAACCGAGGTAGGTCTTTTCCTAGTCACCTTCATAATCATACTAAATTCAGAGCAGGGAAACCCGGATGTTCATGTTATCCTTCGAGGGGGGTCAAAGGGACCCAACTTTGCGGCTGAATACGTGCGAGATTGCAGCGACAAGCTCGGAAAGGCGGGGCTAACTTGCAAGATCATGGTGAAGCAAAATACGTTCTTGCATTGCATCTTTGTTTACACAAAGCGTAGATTGATTGCAGTCACGGAAACAGTCAAAAGCAACATCGAAAGCAACTTGAAGTGGTCGAAGATATCGTAAGCCAGTGTTGTCATTTACACGTTCTTTAACCCAAGTCCATTTGTTTGGTAGGTACAACAACTGTCATCCGGGGATACGTCTGCATCCATCATGGGTGTCATGCTTGAGTCCAACCTTCTCGAAGGCAGACAAGACATCCCTACCAATGGTCCAGCTGGACTGAAGTATGGACAGTCCGTAACAGACGCGTGCTTGTCTTGGGAGATGACTGTTCCCGCCCTTGATCGTCTGCGGGAAGGCGTGCGGGCCCGCAGAGAGCTTGTGGCAAAGAGTGCAAGAGGAGATATCACAAACGCTGTCGAGGAAATCAAGGTCAACGGCGTGAATGGCACCAAGGTTGCCAATGGTGTTCAGGAAACCAACGGGGTGAACGGTACACACGTGCACTAAGCAGAGATCTCTTGTATCTATACTGACATGTATTGCGTATGTAGAATAAGCATCTGACGTCATTCTGCCACTCGGACGTGACGCTAACCTCAAGGTAAGCCCACCGGCGTTTACTGCGTCAACTTCATTCTCTGTGGCTCTACAACACACATTCCAAGGCTGTCTATTGTGACTTGTCTCAAGGCATATAGCGATCTCTTCGCTACACATTCCATCTATCGCTGCCTGCTATCAATCTGGATCCATCGAATACGTGCCGCCAGAGTGTGTCCCCTTTATCAAGAATGACGTTAATGGTAAGTTGTAGATTATCATTTGGAACACGGTACTCGAGTTGCAGTCGTACTAGGCGACCTTCCTGGTACTGTGGATATTGGCAGAGTCTATACGAAAAGACAACACGTGGAAGCCACCTGCTCATCGAGACAAACTTGACTTCGCTGCAAGTGACCTCTTCAAGTCCTTGCTTTCACTTGTTGCTTGGTTCATTTCTCGGCACATCCAGAGCATACAATGCATCTCCACACACTCTACTGGTCTTCCGACGTGGAATAGCCCCTTTCACGCCCAGTGCGCACAAACATTTCACAAGGAATTTATTCTGATTGCCGATATCCCATATCTTTCAGGTGTCCTCAATCAGATATGGCCACTTTTACCCTTGGAAGCGTGCGATCGATCCTATCTATTCTCGTTGTCGGTCTTGTCTACGCTCTTCGCGCCCACACCGTACGTGTATGTCGGAGTTCGCTCTGCTTCGTTCACATGTTCCCACTGCAGGATCTCCAGGCTCGAGAACTCGTTGCCCCCTTTACCTTCTACCTCGTTTTCCCTGTTACTATTCTGAGTATGCTCGTCGTTCTGCGAGTCACTGCCTGTAGAACTTTCCCTTCTGCTTTTTGGCATGCGAGCTTCCTCCAGGTTCGTGAGATATCAGTAGTTGTCATTTGACACATCAAGCTCACTATCTATCAGTTCGCAGGATTTTTAATCACAAGGGTAAATCTGACTGTGCCATGTCTGTTGAATTTTCTATCGACGTTCACATTCACTAGAACGCTTTCGTTGGTTCAGTACCACCCTGGAACCTCCTGTTTGCATTTTCTCTCTGTGATTCGATGTGGATCTCGCTCGTTGATCTGGTTAGTAGCCAACTACCTTCTTCGAGTTGTCTTATGGTCCTCGTGAGTAGGTTTATGGATCCCTCCACCGGACGTCACCCGTTCATTTCGTGAACACTGTAGTTTTCGCTCAGTCATGCCTCATCCAATCTTTAGCATCTCTACTAGAATCACCACGTAGCATGTTGCATTCATACCACGATCACTTTTCCTCTGCGCTAAAAATAGTGCCTTTAATCGAGACGGCCAAAGACATTGTCGCTATCTTCATCATACAGGGTGGGTACCTTCGTCTTTGATGCAACGGTGATCGTTAGATGACCGGATGACAGGGTTTGGTGTGTTCGCCTTAGGGATTCTCATCTCCCTGGGATCGACTTTTTTAATCACGGTCGATACATGGAAGTCCACCGAGGCTCCTTATCCCGCGACACTCGGCTGTTTGATAGCAATTCTTGGGTTCGGTATTTTTATGCTTTACGGCCAACATGTCACCGAACAGCAACATGATCCCTTCCTCTCAGTAAGCTTCTCGCTTCCATTCACTGGGATCCCATCAAGGAATACCCGGATCACAGACTCGTCGATGTTTCTCAGCTGTAATAGCTTCATTGGTGGCACTGGGATACATCACTATTGTCATATTCCAGAGTCTTGGGACTAATTCCTCGGACTCGTCATCCATGTGGAAGTCGCCGGCTGATGTACCAAGAATTGGTACTGAGTGCCGCGTGTCCGACACATCGACTTCAATGCGTGCGAAGACGATCGCCAATTATACCCACTTCAACAATGTTCTACTCATTGTATTTTTCAGCCACGCTAGATACGACGGCAACCTAGACCTTCATAAAGAAGTGTATTCCGATTATTTCCCAAACGTGAGTAGATGGGACGGTAGGAGTTTGACCGTACCCAATCTTGACGAATAAACAGATCATCTACATCGGTCCCGCGAGTCGCGAGGATAGTGGATTTTCTCATTCGTATGATGTCCTCGTTGACTCGTATCAATCGGACGAGGATCTCAGTGACCCAAATTTTTACAAGATGTCAGGGCGGGCAAGTACACATGGTTATCTATGCGATTGAGCGCAGTTTCTCACCCTGGTGAAGATGGCCCACCACATGCTCTACACAGCTTTACGAGGACACGGCTGTTATGATGGTTATCTTTGGGTACCTTTCGATACACTCCTAAACGTCCCCCGACTACAGAAGTTTGATCAAAGTTTGTTCTGGTACCATTCTCCCTGGGGACAGCCTGTTCCAAACTTGGCTCTTGGTGACCTAACAGAACCCGAGCTGAATATCAACCGACACGCGCCCCCTGCGATGATCTCTCCCGATACATCCGTCAATCTCACAGAAAATTGGAGGGGCTGGGGTCCAGATTGGTGGTGAGTCTCAGCAACGCTCCAAATTTCGCACGACTGAACATCCTCCCCCTCGGACTTAGGTGGGGGTGAGTCTCACGCCGTGTACCTGTCGATGGTCATGCCTCACTGACCAACTTGATCCCAGTGACCCACACGTTGGTGTGTCTGTCTGCATGGGCGCATTTCACAAGGTTCCTGTGTACATGCGTGCGCGCCTGGCTGACCGTACCGGTGGGCAGACGAGGCTTATCGGTGGCTCCGCGGATACGTTGTACGTCCCGGGTCGTCATCGCAAGGCATTCATGGACGTCTTGGCGCTGTTTCTCGAGACCAACTGTTTTCTGGAGATTGCGGCTCCGACGACCGTGCATCTGGTCGTTCCACCGGGGGAACCTATCCAGTTCGTGGACCACGTGCGTCATGTTTACTTCGTTTTTTTCACAGCGGGTCGAAGACCGAGGCTGACTGCTGTTTTTCGGGCGTGCTAGTGGTGGATTTATCAGCCACCGTTCAATGCGTCGTTCGTGAGGCAGAAATGGGCGCAAGGGTACGAGGTGGACACGTTCCACACCTTTCACTGGGGTGAACGCGGCAAGGACGGGGTCTGGCGGGGTGATCATGGTCACGTCGCGGATGTCCGGCACCTCTTGCGGGAATCGGCATACAGACAAGGTCTGAACGATACATTTCCTGTGAACCTTGGTGCTGATGACGGCGCTCTGCGCGTCGAGTCTTGGTAACTGTACAAATACTTGATTGTTGATACTACTAACAGGGATAATGGTCATCGATGGAAAGCGAACGTAAAAGCGTCAAGGGAAGCCAGGGTCCACAGCATTTTTATGTACAAATATCGTGCGGACGGTACAGATAATCATAAGTCACATGGCTGCATCGAACAGAAAAAAAAGAAAAGTGCGCCTACGAGAAATGTAGACGTTTGCGGAGATACCGCGAGAGCTGAGTGCCATGGTTGGTCGTGAAGTTATGGCACCCAGACACGACGACCTTCGCCAGCGTCTCGTTGGGCGTGGTTGCGTCCGTGTAGAGGACGCGAGCGCTCAGTGCGTCCACCAATGCATCTCCCGAGAATTGTTGACAGCCAAAGAGTTTGAACGTTGTCAGCCGTGGGAGACAGATCTGGCAGTGGCCATCGCTGGTAGGCTCGGATCCCACTCTCGCACGCTCGGGTTTCAAGAGCTGCACGACCTTGTCAGACAAGTCCGATCCAACGATGGAGAACTGCTTCAGGTGATGCAGTCGGTCGAACACCCATCTAAAATCTTTTGTGCGCATGTCTGACAGGTCCATGTCGAGGATCTCGAGTGGAGGATGGGAACGTTGTATGAGTTTGCGAAGACCCATGCCAGTGTGGTGGTCACTAAAGGGAGACTGGGAAAAGTCGCAGGCTTCGTCGTCGCTATCGCCCTGCTCCTCGGTGTGGTAGCCTTGCAAGGGGCCGTCCATGTTGAGGTGGTGAAGACGGAGCTCTCTGAGTGCGGGAAGGTGGAGGTGCGAGAGGACGCTACGCTGGATGCAGACGGAATGAAGTAAAAGGGTGTGCAAACGCGGGAGAGTGGCGACGGTGGGTGGAGCGGCCAAGAAGCCCTCTTCGGATGAGGACCCATGCAAGTACAAGTGCTCGAGGTTAGGGCAGCGAACGAGGAAGCTGAGAAGTTCGGGGGATCGCATGGTGTGGGCGAGAGAAGACTCCGTGATATCGAGTGAAGTGAAGTAGAGAGGGTTGATGGAATTTGGCGGGGGAAGAGCGGAGGCTGTCACTTTCATGGAGATGTGCCGGAAGAAGCTCGTGCCGCACGAGAAAAAGACCTTATCATCATTGTCGTCGGCGTTGAAGGGTGTTTTAAGGCGGACATCGAGGTGGTGGAGGACACGGCGAGGTGCAGACAGGGTGAGATCTGAAAGCCTGGTGTGGGTTGTACGACCGTCGAACGATATTTTGCAGTCCATCCAGCGATGCAAGTAAGGGAGAAAGCAAGACATGATTGGGAGGACGCGCTCAAAGTCGGCAAGCTCGACGTCTACGCTGAATAGAAGAGGGTCTGAGCGAGCGATCCAGAGGTCTGCCTGGGCCTTGATGGAGGACATGGGGCGGGAGGAATCGTTGACGACGATGAGCTGCCATGTTCTGGGCGATGCGACGCAGACGTCCCTCCAATGTCTGCAGACGGCGCCTATGACGAGCGGCGCAAACGGAGACCCTGCGCGGCAAGCGTGGACGAAGATGTCGATGAGCAGCTCGGGAGGAAGCGCGCACACGGACGTCGAGGCCATCATGGGGGCCACCCGGAACGACCGGCCCGTCATGGATCGACGAAGCGATGACTCAGCAAAGAACTGCACAGACGGTGGCTGAATTCAGACTCCGCTGTAAACTCTAATTGTCTGGTACGCGTGCGCGACGTCCTCATACCTTGATCATGCCCGGCGTCAGAGACATCAGGTACCCGTTCCATGTCCGTGCACTCTCGAAATTGACCGTCTGTCCAGTGCAGAAGCCTTTATCACAGCATACGCATCCCACCTCAAGCGCTCCGGCAAGCTCGAGGTGCCAACATGGGTGGACCTCGTCAAAACCGGCTCATTCAAAGAGCTCGCTCCGTATGACCCAGACTGGTACTACATCCGTGCAGGTAATCATCCCGAACAGTATCGATGTCTTCCGCTCAATGCCTCCCATGTCTGAACGGTAGCTGCTGTCGCACGGCACATCTACCTTCGCAAAGACGTCGGCATAGGCAAACTCACAAAACTCCACGGTGGACGCAATCGACGCGGTAACCGTCCTTCACACCACGGCAACGCCTCCGCTTCCGTACAACGCAAGGTCTGCCAGTCCCTTGAAAAAATCGGTGTCCTCGAGCAGACAGACAACGGTGGTCGGAGAATCAGCCAGGACGGCCAACGCGATCTCGACCGAATTGCAACTGCCGTTGTTGAGGCCGAGAAGGAAGAAGAAAGCGAAGAGGATGAGGAGGAAGAGGAGGAGGAGGGCGAGGAGGAAGATGAAGAGTGAATGTTCGTCCCCCTGCATATCCCGGCTCGCCGTGTGCTCTATCCATGATCGCACATGATTCTATGATATGGTACAGTGCATGCAATCTCCAAAATACAGCATTCCGTTGCATCTCTGATTCCTGTGCTGATGCTCTACCTGACATCGACGATGCAAGCCATGTAGCAGATAGGTTCGTCGTGTTGAAATTAACTAGATCCCGGACACCAAAACTCTCGCCGAGATTGCTCTCAATCAGGCCATCTTTGGCGATTATAAATATGTATTGTGCACTCAAGAGTCTTCCGACCCTCATGTTCGCTACCGATCGTCTTCTCCTTCGTGCTTTAGAAGAAGGCGATATCGAGCATCTCATCGCACTGCATAATGATGCTCGAGTGCAACGTTTTATCACGAACGAACCCATCGTCCCGCGCCCACCAAAGTACAAAGAGAGGCTGAAGCAATGGGCGGAACAATGCACATTATACTTCACGGTGGTGTTGCGAGAGACGGGGGCGTTCATGGGACAGTGTAGCATCAGGATTCAAGAACCCAAAAATAGGGACGGCGTTTTTGCCATTGCATTGCGCCCCGAATTCTGGGGAGCAGGCTACGGTCAGGAAGCTTCCAAATTCGTGATCGGATATGCTTTCCAGGCGTTGGGCGTCCAAAGAGTGTCGCTATCAGTATTCGAGGAAAACCGAGCTGCAGTGTCCCTTTACAGGCGACTGTGAGCGACACATCGCGTTGCTAAACTCCTGACTGACCTTCGAAAGTGGATTCAAGGAAGAAGGTCGGAAACGACGTTGCAACTGGGTCGAAGGACATTGGGAGGATATGATATACATGGGCGTTCTCGACGAGGAATGGGCAGCAATGCATCTAGACGAGAATCGACCTACCAGTCGTGGAGTTACTTATGTGATACTACCCGCCTGACGCGGTGACCGGAAAACCCTCAGTCACACAGTACTGAGTCCTGGGCGCAACAACTTCGAGAAGGTTCAGTCAAGGCACGCGTATTCTACGCCCACAACGGAATATGGCTGCCAGTGGACGCACACTACTACTAGTAGTAACGGAAGCAGCAAAAACCACGCACTCGGATCAAGCCGGTCGACGCCGAGTGTGTACCGTCGATAGGCTCGCAGAGAATGCGACAATTCCACAGCGATAAGACGGACATATTCGGGGGGAATGGGAATCATATGAGCGTCGACCCAACGAATGGCTGATAAGAATCAGTGCTGAAGCTCAACTAGGCAAGTCATGGTTTCATAGCCATCATCTCCATGTTAGACGGAGACAATTTGTCGGCGGTCTAGACTTGCATCTAGATACTGAACTAATTATAAAGAGCGATCGATGATAGTTCCCCCGTTTCTCCACATCTCCACCATAATTCATCATGCAAGCCACCCCCGACCTCGAGTCCGAAGTCGTCAGACTTCGCCGCGAACTCGAACTCCATGTCCTTGCGACCGCGCACGAAGATGAACAAATCACTATATCAGATTATCTCCTCACTAGGTTGGAACAACTTGGAGTCTCGGTACATCCCCCTTCATACATCCTCTCTCATTTACCTATCATCTGCCGTTCCAGTCCATTTTTGGAGTCCCTGGTGATTTCAACATGCGTACACATAGTTCCCTCGTCTTTTTTCTTCATTCTGACGCCAATGGATCGTCGATTCAGCGTTCTTGGTGTGTGTTTAACCCGCATCTTAACCTGGTCGTTCACTGATGAACTCGTCCTCAAGGATTACATCGAGGACCATCCTAAGATTCAGTGGATGGGCAACTGGTAACATACTCCATTCAGTCGAAGTTTGATGTCTGACTCGATGCATTGTAGCAACGAGCTCAATGCAGCTTATGCTGCTGATGGATACGCAAGAACCAAGCCCCATAGCATCGGGGTAGTCGTTACAACGTACTTCAGTTCATTTTCATCCCGTGGTATTTCTAATCTGCTACAAGATTTGGTGTTGGAGAGTTGAGTGCCATTAATGGCATAGCGGGCGGTGAGGCGACGTCACTCCTTCGAATCGTGCACCAGACCCTCATAGGTACAATATCCTGACGCAGCCTTCTCCGAGATCGTTCCGGTGCTTCATATTGTAGGAATCCCTAGCACACTTCAACTCAAGTCGAAACCTTTGCTTCACCATACACTCGGAGACGCAAGGCATGACAGATCTAACTGGACGAAATTTAAAATTTTGCTCATGTTAGCGGATAGATTCGATGTTTATACCAAGGCTGCAGAACAGGTTACTATATCCCAGGGAATGGTGATGAGCGGCGTAAGCGCTGGCGCGGAAATCGATCGTGTGCTCTCTGACTGTATCACTCGTGTACGTATTCAAATTTCATTCCAGTCGTAATTCTGAGCGTCTGCACAGGCTCGACCGGTTTACCTCACATTTCCGTCCGATTTGGCTTCCGTCAAAATATCAGCCAAGCAATTGAAGGTTCCACTCACCCGTGTACGTGCGAGAAACGACCCTACAGTGGAGAATTTCGTTTTAGATGAGATCAGCAAAATCATTGATGAGGCTGAGAGCAACATCATTATCCTTGTTGATGCTTGTGTCATTCGACACGACGTGCGAGATGAAGTGAAAGAGTTGGTCACTGCAACCCATTTTCCGGTATACTCGACGCCAATGGGGAAAACCGCCATTAATGAGCAGTACGAACGGTATGGTGGTGTAGGTCCTCGTCTTTTCGAGCTGATCGTATGTTCACGTCGTCTATCAAGGTTTATATAGGATCCATCAGCGATCCTGCAGTCAGGGAGGCTGTGGAAAAGGCTAATGTGATACTGTCAATTGGTGCCCTTAAATCCGATTTCAACACAGGGATGTTTACATATCGAATTCCGACCACCCACACCATTGAGGTATGGACGTCTTAGGACTTGCTCTCGGAAGGTCCTGAACCATTTTAGTTGCATTCTGACCACACCCTCGTGCGCCACGCTCACTTCCCTGGGATTGGGATGAAAGCTTTGCTGCCAAAACTCACCTCCCGTTTGAGCAAGCACCTCCCACAGGCTAGGGAACTTGTAGTTCCGAGACCTATAAGCGAAATCCCCGTGGAACACACGGATGTTATCACGCAGTCGTATTTCTGGCCTCGAGTTGCCAAATTCTTCAGAGAGAAGGATGTGATCGTTGCGGAGACAGGCACGCAACTGACATCTGTGTTTTCACCGCTTGGACTGAACTTAGTGACAGGAACATCGAATTTTGGTATCATGGATGTTCCATTCCCCGCCGAAACCACCTTCGTGAGTCAGATATTATACGGTAGCATCGGATGGTCTGTCGGTAAGGGCGACAAATAGGTATATGTACTAGCGGCCCGGGACTCACATTTATGGTTCGACAGGAAGCACTCTTGGAGCGGCTGTTGCTGCGCGTGCTCAAGGACTTGGCCGCACTATTCTCTTCGTGGGAGACGGAAGCATGTATGTTCAACCATTGCTATGTCAGTGGATCCTTATCACTCTCCAGGCAACTCACGGTTCAGGAACTCTCCACGATGATCCACCATCGACTTACGCCAATCATTTTCTTACTCAATAACAGCGGTTACAATATTGAGAGACATCTCCACGGCATGAACAGGTGATGAGACTTTTCTTGTTCTAACATCCAGTCTTAACTCCCAACCAGGAAATACAATGACATCGTAAACTGGTTAGCACGGAATATCACTTGCGAATTGCGTTTCGGCTATTGACCCTATATTAGGAAATGGACATCTCTCCTAACGACCCTTGGGGATGTGGATGGCACGTTATCGCGGTCCTACACTGTTCACGACAAGGCTGAACTGAATAAATTACTGGATGATCCCGAGTTCTCCAGCGCAGGTAAAATACAACTCGTGGAAGTCATCATGGACAAATATGACACACCGCGTGCGCTGAGGATCGCCGCCGACCTCTCTCAGAAGTATGCGGAACAATCCGCGAAGCAATTGTGAAAGCTGTTTCAAACGTTTTAGCTTTCCTCGTATCAAACTGTACCAGAAACTGTATCAGTATATGTAGGATAAAATGCAGTATTGAATTATTTGGCGAAAAACCAGAGGCGAAGTCAGTTGCTGCGTCCCTGTCTCAAAAAATAAAAGCACTTCGCATATGTACACCTTGCGTAAAACGGTCTAGAACGATATCAGGCTCCTTCGCGCCGCTGCTTCGGGTGTGAGGCTATAACCTAGCGACTTTGTTAAAAAGTGTATACCCAGTCCAAATTTTCCTATCCTACTGATTTCTACCGAGTCGGTAGGATATAGCCTCACACTCGAAGCAGCGGCGTGAAGGAGCCTGGGATGATACCCGCGCTGCAGAATGCGGTTTTTGCCGAGACATCAAAACTACTGCATTTTACATTCTCCTCGAACCGACTTACGATGTTTGACTCCGACCGCCTTATCTTCCGTGGCTTCCAAGACAATGACATTGATCACTTGTTTTCCCTGGGAAATGATTTTCGTGTCCAACGGTTCATGACGGGAAGGCCGCTCGTGCCTCAACCAACAAAGCACAAAGAGTTCCTCAAAACACACGCAGAGGCTGCGACGATCTGGTTCTCGATTCTGTTGAAGGAGACGAGCGAGTTTGTGGGAAATTGCAGTATCAGGGTAATCGAGCCTAAGAACAGGGATGGCACCTTCGGGATCGCTTTGTATCCCAAATACTGGGGGGAAGGGTACGGAACAGAAGCAGCACGATTTACGATTGGATACGCGTTTCAATCACTGGGTCTGCAGCGAGTGTCCTTGACGGTGCTGGCAGAAAATGCGGCGGCGATAGCGCTCTATAACAAACTGTGAGCGGATTCAGTTGTATCTTGTCATTTTCTGAGCCTTGTCGACAGGGGATTCACTGTAGAAGGGACAATCAGGCGGGCACACTGGGGAGAAGGACGCTGGCAGAACCTGTTGCACATGGGCATCCTCGAGGAAGAATGGCACCAGAAGAATCAGGGGTTATCTTAAATAGGTAGGCATAATTCGAGTAGACGTCATGCTTGCTTCATCAGTGACAGGGGCCACCTTGAATTCGTCCCCAAATCCTATAAAAGTGTGGTTCCATGCTGCCTCCTTTCTTCACTTTCTGTCATGCAAGTCTCTCAACCTGACTCTGACTCTGAGGCTGCCAGACTTCGTCGCGAGCTGCAGGCGCTCACAATTGCTCACGAGCGAGATGAACTAATCTCCATCGCGGACTACCTCCTAACTAGGTTGGAACAACTTGGAGTGACGGTATATTGTTTCTTCATCCACACCCTTGGCAAACTATTCATGAATGTCCTACTCAGTCTATCTTCGGAGTCCCTGGAGACTTCAACATGCGTACGCATGCTCTACTGGGTTACACTTCATGCTAATCCTTGTGCACAATTTATTCAGCCATTTTGGTGCGTTCATGAGTGTACAGAGTTGGTCGTCCCATTGAGAAACTCGTTTTAAAGGACTACATAGAGGATCATCCCACAATCCAATGGATTGGGAATTGGTAAAGTATTCGCCTGAATTGTGTTCCGCCATCTGATGTATCACAGTAACGAACTTAACGCTGCGTACGCTGCCGATGGGTACGCAAGAGTCAAGCCGCATAGCATAGGGGTAGTCGTCACAACGTACCTCGTTTCCCAATTGTTTGTGTGGTGTTTCTAAACCCTGCCAGGTTCGGTGTCGGAGAATTGAGTGCCATTAACGGTATAGCGGGTGGTGAGGTGACATCACTACTTTGCGTCGTGTACGACCTCACGGCCAACTTAGCCTTCTCCGAGATGGTCCCGGTGCTTCACATTGTAGGAGTACCGAGCACAGTCCAACTTAAGACCAGACCTGTGCTTCATCATACTTTGGGAGATGCCAGGTATAGCAAGACCACCAAACGAACATTGTTCTCATCTTACGGACAGATTCGATGTTTACACAAAGGCAGCGGAACAAGTAACCATCTCTCAAGCGATGCTGATGCACAAGGTTCATGCAGCCGCGGAGATTGATCGTGTCCTGACTGATTGTATTACTCGCGTATGTATCAAGTTCCATGATCTTAAGTTGAATCCTTGAATGTCTCTAGACTCGACCCGTTTACCTCTCACTTCCCACTGATATGGTGTCTGAGAAAGTATCGGCCAAGCGATTGAAGTTGCCGCTATCCCCCGCACTTCCTCGAAATGAACCCGCCGCGGAAGCTTTTGTGTTGGATGAGATCACCAAACTTGTCGATGAAGCGGAGGGCAATATTGCCATCCTGGTCGATGCTTGCGCCGTTCGGTACAACGTACAGGACGAAGTGAAAGACTTTGTCAATGCAACTCGTTTTCCTGTTTACTCGTCTCCGATGGGGAAAACTGCCATCAGCGAGGAGTACGAACGATATGGTGGTGTATGTCTCCGTCGCTTTGGTCGTATACCATACTAACCTCCCCTTTCAAAGGTTTACGTAGGATCTATCAGCCATCCTGTGGTGAAAGAGAGTTTAGAAAAGGCCAATTTAATACTTTCGATTGGCGCTCTCAAATCCGATTTCAATACTGGGATGTTCACATATCGTATCCCGATCACTCACACCATCGAGGTATGACTATCTTGGACCTCGCTTTGCAAGTCCTTAGGGCATTTCAGTTGCACTCTGACCACACGCTCGTGCGTCATGCGCACTTCCCAGGAATTGGGATGAAAGCTTTGCTACCAAAGCTCACCTCCCGTCTGAGTAAACACCATTCTCGGGCGGGCGAACTTTCCGTTCCGAGATCAAAAATTGAAGTCCCTGTGGAACGCACGGATGATATCACGCAGTCGTACTTCTGGCCCCGAGTCGCCAAATTCTTCAGACAGAAAGATGTAATTGTTGCAGAGACTGGTGGGTAATCTGTACACATTCGAGGATTAGGCCTACCCCAGTTACAGGAACATCTAATTTTGGCATTATTGATGTCCCACTTCCCGCCCAATCTATGTTCCTAAGCCAGATATTGTATGGCAGCATTGGCTGGTCTGTCGGTAAGTAGCTTAGACTCACACACAGGCCTTGAAAGACTTCTTAATCTTTCAGGAAGCACGCTCGGGGCAGCTATCTCTGCTCGTGATCAGAAACTTGGCCGCGTCATTCTCTTCGTCGGAGACGGCAGTATGTACGCCGACGTAAAATCTATGTTCCCATGAGCGTATCCTAACTATATCTACAGGCAGCTCACTGCCCAGGAACTATCTACAATGATTCGCCAACGGCTTACTCCGATTATTTTCCTGCTCAACAATAGTGGTTATAATATCGAGAGAAATATTCACGGTATGAACAGGTGACAAACTTTTCTCCTATTACAATCGAATGTTCGGTCTTGACTCGTACACAGGAAGTACAATGACATTGCTAATTGGTTAGCAAGATTGCTTCAAGTCGTAGATTACCCTTCGGGACATTAACTTGATACTAGGAAATGGACGTCTCTTTTGACGACCCTCGGGGATGTCGATGGCGTGTTATCGCGGTCTTACACTGTTCAGGACAAGACCGGGCTTGACAAATTGTTGGACGATCCCAGTTTCCATAATGCCAAGAAAATACAGCTCGTGGAAGTCGTCATGGGCAAGTATGATACACCGCGTGCGCTGAAGATGGCCGCCGAGCTCTCACATGAATATGCAAACAAATCTGCGAAGCAGTTGTAAAGGCTGGTGCTTTCCTTCTGAATGTGTTCGAATCGTGTCAATGTGTATAGTATTATCGTGTTTGAATAACATTACGACGTGTAGTTCTTCCCGCTACTTTGGTATTGAGAGAATCAAATGATTCAAGCGGTTTACATTTACCACCAACTTTGCACGTGACTGACGCGTTCGAATATTGGAACCTTTGGTTAACCTCGTGTCCTTTCTCCGCGCGTACCCCACACTTCCCTCCGAAGAATACCATCATCCACCTTCGCAGACAATCCTCCAGGGAACCTGCGCCATGAATCAGATGTTTGACGCGATACCATCTCGTCTAGGTAACTATTGGTTGCACACAAAGTTGGGTTCAGGATACTCTGGTACCATAGCAGTCCCTTCATCTCAGCATCGATGCTTACACCAAGCAATGTAGGTTCGATATTCCGTGCCTCCAACGTGTACAGCGGGGAATGGGTTGCCCTCAAAGTGCAAGACATCAATCACGAGTGCCCTACCAATCGATATGAAGAATATATCTATCCACTGCTACAAGGTGCTGAAGGCATGCCGAGTCTACTAGCTTCTGGCGTACAAGGAAGATGGCATTATCTTGTCATCAGTCTGCTTGGATTAAGTTTAGATAATATATACCGAAACAACGGGAAGAAGACACTGGATTTGCGGAGCGTTTGCTCGATTGCCTACCAAGTGGTACGTTGACATCAGATACCGCCGTCTTCGAGTTTGGTCATCGTTCCTCCACTGTAGATATCACGGCTTCGAACGATGCACCACCGGGAAGTCCTCCACCGTGACATTCAACTTGGAAATTGTGCACTTGGTTGTGCACCCAACGACACCGTCATTTACATGATCGACTTTGGATTCTCCAAGCGGTACATCGACCCCATCACGCGTCGACATATCCCTGAGTCAAAGGAGAAGAGAGATTTCCTCGGGAACTATTGGTTTACATCAGTCGGCGTGCATTGTAAAGGCAAGGGTTAGTCAGGCTCTTTCCCTGGTCACGACATATCCCGCATGAATTATGTCGTAGTTCCGTCTCGCCGGGACGACCTCGAGGCCGCCGCACTGATGTTTATTCATCTTCTCACCCCTGGAGGACTCCCGTGGACTCGCAACGGAGTCCCCAAGACTGATGAGCAGCATACGCGTATCAAACGAGCCAAGCAGTTTGCTCGTCTGGAGGATCTTTGTCGCGGAATGCCCTCAGAATTCGAAGAGTTTCTTAGGTATTGTCGGCGATTGAAATTCGATGAACGACCCGATTACGAACGCTGGATGAACGAATTCCGGGCACTCGCAAGTGAGAATGGATTTACAGACATTGATAAATTCATTTGGCCACCGCCACCTCAGCGGGTATGCTTCATGCTACGGTACGAATTCAAAGAATGAACGATTACCACTTCTAGGCAAATCGGGTCTTGCAAAAAGCATCCAAGCGTCCCGCATGCACTGGTGCAGAAATGGAAGATTTACTTCACGATCTCGCCAAGCTCGAGCTCAATCGTAGGCCAGCCCTCGCTGATCAAACAAATGCTCCTGTACCTGTTAAAGCGGGAACAAAGCCTAACGATGCGAAAGACGATGATGTCATCGATCTTACTTCGGATTCTACTCAGAGGCGCCAGACTCCAGTATTACCGAAGAAGGGGGTACCGCACACGCCGGTGCGCATCAAGAAATCAGAGCGACTCTACACGCTACGCGTGCAACTGTCTAAATCGACAGACAACGCAGCCATATCGAAGATTGTAGCGGAGTTTGGCACGGTCCTGAAGGAGATCGGAACATCGAAGACACTGACTATAGAAGGTTTTTGTTTTTTGGACACCTTGCACAAACAACTGAACGGACCCATGGCGGGGTTGGGACAACCCATGCGAACTTCGCGAACTCGGAGCGGCAATCTTGATCGGGTTACCGAATGCCAACCTGCTACTGCGAAACTGAACGTGGTGGCGAGGTTGAAACGGGATGTGGCGAAAGCCCCCGATAGCAAAACACTGGCTTGCATGGTGGCGGATTTTGGAGCGGTGACAAACAGGAGCAGCAGTCGTACGATTACCAAAGACGGATTTGCCTTTCTGGAGGGTCTAGCGGTGCGACTGCAAGAGCTGAGCTGAGCTTGTGCAGTCGCAAGCGATTTAGAATCGGAATCGCAGGCGGAGTTCGGTGCAGTAAACACGATGTAGCCCACCCCGATCTCGGAGCAGGAATATATTCTTGGGTCGCTTTTGATAAAACGAGTACCCCTCCAGGCTTGTGAAGTGTATCGATGCGCACCAGAACGCTCGTTCATCCTGGGTTGCTTGACTGTATCATGTTATGGAATGCAGTCTTGAATCTCTCAGGGACTGACTGGGATCTCAGACTGTCGATAAAAACAAGTTTGTTTCGGTACGGTCACAGAAAGTGTCTGTTTCGTTGGGTGCCTTCCTGGAAAGTACTAACGTCGGGCCCATCGACTACGGAGTACCTGGCGCTTGGCGACTTGTTATCAGGCCACAGAATGTGTAAATCCGGCCAAATCCGGATATGGTTTTCCCCCCAATAAAATGGCACATTTTCTTGACACCTTTCCTCACCACCCCCGCTTCGTCTCTTTGCTGGCTTTTCTGGGGTAGAACCGAAGGATATCCAACCTCGGCTACGATATCATGACTGTCCAATCAAAGAACGGCGTGACGACCATCGAGCAAGCAGAGGTCATCATTCCTGACCTTACCATCAAAGACTTGTTGAGTGCTATCCCGTACGTTCGCCGCCATGCCCAGCCTTTCACATCAACTGACAGAACCCATCCGACTCTGCAGGGCGCACTGCTTCAAACGATCTGCCATTCGCTCGTCTCTCTACATGTGTGCATTTACAATTCCTTCCATCACCTCGCTAACATAAAAATTTCCTTGTAGTGCGTGGGACTGTCTCGTCATTGGTGGTGTTTATAAGACTGCTACTTTCCTTGGCGGTTTCATTACTCCAGAAGTTATCAGCCTGCCTCATCCCGTTCTTTACCCAGTAGCTCGGTTCTCGCTGTGGTCTTTGTACGGTTTTTGGACCGGTCTTTTTGCAACCGGCCTCTGGGTTGTAGCACACGAGTGCGGCCATCAGGCATTCTCTGAGTCCAAGTTCATCAACAATAGTGTGGGTTGGGTGCTCCATTCCGCGTAGGCGAACTTTTTTTTCCCTTTGTTCCCGTAATATCACGTGATTGACACGACTTTTGATTTTGAAATTCCAGATTGGGTGTTCCATATCACTCTTGGAGAATCACGCACGCGAAGCACCATGCCTCCACCGGGCATATGACTCAGGACCAAGTCTTTGTTCCAAAGACTCGCTCTCAGCTTGGTCTGCCTGAATTTGATGCTGCGCAAGAGAACATTCATGGGTCGAGTGTTAGCAACAAGATCAAACAGGAACTTTGGGATGCTCTTGGCGACTCCCCGATCGGTGCTGCTCTTGGTGCCGCCGGTTACCTTGTGCGTATTTGATGCACGCTCTTACAATATACTTATGCCGTCAACAGCTTGGTGGCTGGCCCGCATACCTCATTCGTAATGCTTCTGGTCAAAAACGATACCCTGCCGGTACTAGCCGTAAGTCGCTCCGTTTCCAATATCTTGACCATTTACTTAGTCTGATTAGACTTCAATCCAAATGCTGTCATGTTTGCACCTCACCAGTATGGCTCGGTCATCATATCCGACATAGGCATTCTACTATGGTTTGCTGGTGTTATCGGTTCTATCTACAACTTTGGTTTCTGGAATGTCTTCCGTCTTTACCTCGTACCTTACTTATGGTGAGCCTTTCTGTGCCCCTGGTGTACCCCTGTTGACTGTTTATCTCAGGGTCAACCACTGGCTGGTGCTAATCACGTTCCTGCAACATACCGATCCTCTTCTCCCTCACTACCGTGCGCCAGAGTTCACATTTCCTCGTGGTGCCTTGGCCACGCTCGACCGGAATCTTTTGGGCGACTGCGGCAGGGTTATGGCATGGATTGGCGCTCATGCTACTCATGGTATCTCGGAGACTCACGTCGTGCACCATGTTTCTAGCAAGATTCCTCACTACAATGCGTAAGACCCTATGCTATTGCTGTCGTCGTCTGTGATACTAACTTTCCTGCGTAGATGGGAAGCTACTGATGCCCTTCGTCAGCGTTTGAAGCAAGCGGGTATTGTTCTCCAGGGAGCTCCTGGCGGATGGAGAGAAGTATACCGAGTCTTCAAAGAGTGCAAGGTACTTTTAATGCTGGCTTTCCCCTTACTCCGAGATGTTGACATGCTGTAGTTCGTCGAGGACGAAGGGAACATCATCTTTTACAAGAATGCACTTGGCCTGGCTGCTAGTCGCCCTAAGGTTGCAGACGATGTCGCTAGCGACTCTGGTGTGGAAGTTGACAAATTCTAGATGGTAGTATCTTCTCGATATACAATTAGAGGATCTCGGCGCCCCTTAGACATCACAACTTGGTACCCCTATTAAGGGGTCCATCGTGTGTTTTTACACTAAGTAATGTTTATGAACATACCACGGTCATTGACGAGACCAGTTTAGTTGCACCTTCTGCTTCGCTGGATGTGAAGAAGCACATTTCTACATCGAGCATGCTATTTATTGGCTGCCAATGCTGCTGAGATTCCGATCAGTGGTACGGTGGTAACAAATACACTCGGGACGAATGCATCCAAAGAGTGAAACAGAACCTGAAGTACTAGCAAGTCCGACGGCGGTGCTAGTTACTCGCACCACCATACGGTATATCAGAGCGTTCTTTCGTTGCGTTTCTGCCGTTACCCATGGCTGGCTTCCAAGAAGCTTGTGACATCCTTCCCTGGCAGAACAGCCCCGGGCCGGCCAATATTTCAAATCACATCCAATACATTACTTACAGTCGGTCTTGGTAGGTAATCAGGGTAGCTTGTTGGCTTGTATCAGGGCAACGTTCGATTTTCTAGTAATAGACCGTCCAAAATGCGGTGTGTTCTTGTCACTCTGTCGCCACTCGCTCGGGCCTTCGCCAATACCTCAACCAGGTGCCATGGGTACGTCATCGTTGTCTCTGGTTCCAATGGCCTTTTACGGGGGGGGTTGGCAGGCCTACTCGTCTGCTTGGCGAGATTGAAAAAGTCTCTGGATGGTTCTGAGAATACGAAGGACACAAGAGTGCTGCCGCTCCTCGGAAGAGCCTGGGCGTAACACGTGATACGCAAAGTGGTCGGCCGTATTTGGGTGATACATGCTGCGACTCGGAGTGATTCTACTTCTGCAAGGTAGTATCGCCTTACTTGGCGCACGGAGACACTCCGCGAGAAAGCGACAGGTTGGATTGGTGTGTATATACGATGGGCTTTGCAGTTGTCCTCATCGCTGGTGAGCTTGACTTTTCTAGCTTCATCTGTAAATGTACAGTCATCTTCAATACAATGAACTACTAGGGCGAGCCGCGCGCTCCATTCGCTGTGAAAAGGGCCCTTCAAGGTGGTTTCTATGCTCCCATACGGTGGCCTGAGGGTCAGCCGATTGACGTCAAGAACCGTATTTCACGAGATCAATTCTTCTTGGCGGCCCTTGGCGGCAGGCGTCAGAAGATTGATATCCACGACACTGATTATGCCGGGTAAGTGCAAAGCACCCAGGCATTCTTTGCTTCCTTGCTCTTGATGTGGTTATTCTTTGTGTTTTCGATGCCAGTCCTTCATTGGCTTGTGCTCAGACTCCACCATAAGTCCATGGGCTCGAGTCTTTCGAGTCTAGCGGTCGCGAATCCCCCATCAACTTGAACGAAACGCAGTGTATGGACGCAAGGCTGAATTCGGGAATACGGTCGGGACCTTCTGAGTGCAAGCAGCAACCTGCGCGCCAGTACATAGAAGTACGTCGGCCTTCTGCACATTCGCACGGAATATCTCAGAGTCTGACCGTCATCTTCAGCATGAAAACCACGTCCTCGTCACTGCAATTTTGAGTATCCTTGCCATACTTGCACACGCAGAGGCGGTCGGCAACACCAACCTGAAATCGCGCTGCATTGACTTATGGGATTGTCGCCCACTTACCTCGTGAGCTTACTCCTCAAGAGCAGCGTCAGTGTCGAAGCAAAGATTCGTTGAGGCGACTACTTTTCATCTTTTGGTTTCATGATATCCGGCCGGATAGACACTGTTGAGCGTCTTATGAACTACACCGTGTTGATCCCCAGTCGAGGTCGGTGCAAGACTCTACGTCGTGGCATGCAGTCGACATCCCGAGATAGCCACAGCTTTTTGTTCTCCAAGGGCGCATGTTTTACACTTGAGCCCTCGAGTCCTTCCATTTCCTTGGACATAATCCGCGACTGTACCGATTCCGACGGCCAGTATCACGTTGAAGCCCTGCGGGATACCCTCGAGTTGGTCGGCCTGAAGACCTTTACTTCTCCCCAAGATTTCGAACCCGATACTGCCGTCGAGGGCAACAGGCGATTGCTCCGTCAGCTCAATACTGCACTGCTCGCAAACGAAATATCTTGCTCTTGGTCGAAGCGACGCCATCGATGGATTCAGACATGGATGTGTTTATATAGTAGCAAGTAATACGCCAAAGTTGCCCCGATGCCGGTACTACTCTGCACCGGGTAAGCAGAGTGCGACAAGGTGCCAACACGGGAACTACTTGATGCTATGGAGCAATCAGCGAGTGTGCAAAGGATGCCTTGCCCTACCCGTTATTCATTATCTGATCAGCTTGCACGTAGTAAGGGTCTATAAATTTCGGCGGTCGTGCGAATCACGCGCCAAGTCCGGTGTTCGCCGGCCCGTTCCAGAGTTTTGTTCGGTAATTCAACGGCCGAGTTCCGATCTAGACCACGAACGTTCCCTCGAGGATGAGACCTTCTGCTGTACGCTTGCTCAACATCCTCGTCCCTGTAAAGCGGTGATTAAGACTCTCCTTCGAATCACATCCTCCACTCACCCCAAAGATAGGGCAGTAGATTATGCGGTCAAGATCCGTGTCAACCCCGAGCAGACGGGCATCGACCTCAACGTCAAACATTCCATGGTGCGTCCACCCCGCCCATCATCCTATCTCCATCCCTGACTCCAACCACCCCATCCATCCTCACACAGAACCCGTTTGACGAGATAGGTGCGTCTCCGTCGACCATTTCTGTCGAGTTGTACCGACGACACGTGCAGCGGTGGAAGAAGCCGTCCGGATACGCGAACGCCTCAAAGACGCCGTCAAATCCATCAAGGTCGTTACCATCGGCCCCCCCAAGTCCTCCGAAACCCTTCGCACCGCCCTGGCTATGGGGGCCGACGCCGCTATCCACGTCGAGATTCCCGAGTCTGCACCTGCCCCGGAACCGCTCGGCGTCGCGAAAGCCCTCAAGGCACTCATCGAGCGTCAGTCGGACGGCGTGGATGTCGTTATCATGGGCAAGCAGGCCATCGATGATGATGCGGGTCAGACGGGCCAGATGCTCGCGGGGCTCATGGGATGGGCACAGGCGACGTTTGCGAGCAAGGTGGACGTCGACGCAGGGAATAAGGTAGCACACGTCACGCGCGAGATTGATGGTGGATTAGAAGAGCTCCAGTGTCGGCTGCCGCTCGTGGTCACCACAGATCTGAGGTGAGTCGCTGGAGCTTGTTGTACAACTTGTGGGTTAATCCTTGCCACTTGATAGATTAAATGGTACGTGAGAGTCGCAAGAGTAGTCGCAGTCTGTTTATGCAGCTCTCACGCCCCACAGAACCTAGATATGCATCTTTGCCGAACATTATGAAGGCAAAGAAGAAACCCATCGAAAAATTGACATCTGCCGATCTTGGTATTGACTTTACCCCTCGTTTAGAAACCATCAAGGTAACCGAGCCTCCGAAGCGCATCGGCGGCGGCAAGGTGTGTTTTCATTTCCTCCAGTTCGTCGTCGCCTCACAGGTCTGTAGGTGGAAAATGTCGACCAGTTGTTAGCCAAGCTCAAGGAAGCTGGGATTACTGCGATGCGAGCATGAGTATTTAAGTACTTACGTGCCTCGATACCTGTCGCTGCTATCACCTGGCTGGAGCCAATCTACGGAGGTTTGATCAATCAGTGTCACTGGCAGCGGCCGTTCACAGTACGCAAGATAGAATTTTAGTGAAGTGACATGAGTGCGCTGTATTTGTATGTAAGGAGAGCGGCGTGCTAGGCGGCATTCAATATATATATATCTGAGCAAGGTCGAGGCCTAGAGCACTGACGAGCGACGAGTGGGCAGAATGTGGTGTGAAATAGAACCGAGTTTCGAGACGAGATGGGAACAGACAACAATGCTACGACGGGTTCTCGTGCTAGAAAAGTTTTTTTTTTGTTTTGTGGAAAAGTCGGAATGAATGAAGGAGTGGCGTCGGGTGAGATGAAGGGTAGCTGGTGAATCGGGGGAAACTTGATGAAAAGACTAGCTGTCAGGGAATAACCGATCTGATGACGTTGCAGGTGTGGGTCCTGCATCCTCATTGCCAACACCCTGAGAACGAAAGCGATCATTCAGCTTCAGAATGCATAGTATATCACACTGGACAAACCTTTGTACGACACGCAGGACAATTGTTACGTCCGGTTTCAAGCCATCTGTCCACGCAACCCTGGTGGAATGTGTGTCTACATTTAAGAACTCGTAGTTCATCTTCTGGGTCGTACTCATCGAGACAGATAAGGCACTGGTGAGGGTCAGTAACTAATATCTACTATGAGGGAAGCACGTACCCTATCTATGCAATTACTCGCGACGCGACCATCTTGCTCGTATTCTTCGAGCGACGCTGCTTTGATAATTTCCAGCCCAGATTTCTCAATTTCATCTTTAGACACCGTTGGAGGCTTGGCTTGACCGAGCAACTCGGCAAGCTCCCTATACGTTCCAGAGGTTTGAGTGCACCTTCCAAGGATTGCAAAAAAAAGAGACTCACCATAAGGCCTCGAAAGAATCCAAATTACCACCTGTAATAATCTGGTGATCAGGCGGGTAGTATCCTGCCGAGCGCACCCATCAGCAACGACGGCGAGAAGAGAGACCTAGATGCGTACCTCCAATGACATATATCAAGAAAGTTCTCGAACCAGGAGTCTCTTGTGGCTGTGGGCTAGCAGCATTTGCGTTTCTTCTCGTTGGTCTCAAATTCCTGATTGCATTCGCAGCGCGACTCTGCCACGTCCGTCCGCGTGGAGATTGCTGACTACCTTGTTCCTGTAGGGTGACGTTTGGGGGACTCGAGTGGTGGCGGAACTCCACTGGCTCAGGAATGTGTAGCGGCATCGACATTGACTGTTCCAAGCCGTCAAAGTCCATACTATCCGAATCCTCTTCGTCCATTGCAGGTGAGCGAGTGGCATGTGGATGAGGTGTATGTGGTGGTGGTGGTGGTGGTGGTGGTGGTGGTGGTGGGTCCATGCTCACAGACTGCAACCCGACTAAGATGACAGGTACGACGACGTTACTCCGGTGTCCCGGGATATTAGTGCTCGTGTTTGCAGAAGGATTTGAGTCTTGAGCATTTATGGACGGCGGCGTACTAGTACTCCGATTAGGAGTCGACGCCATCTCGACCGTGCCGGTGGAACCAGTAGAGGGGGTTAGTACTGACTGCGCCAGCCCGCTATGTGCACCTGGGCCACGAGTCAATGTGCGCGGCGTAGTCAATTCATTTTGCTGGTTCTGATCTGTGGCACGTGCCCATGGAGAAGTAGAAACCTGATTCGAACCTTGCGGTGGGGGGCGAAAAGCGGGTTGTGGTGATGGTGATGATCCTTGATGACCCCCTTGGGATCCCATATTCGGGGATGTTATTGCAGGAAAACGGTACATCCTCCACCAGTTTACGCCGCCCCCGGTGGCGTGCTCAGTACGCGAGGTAGAACCTGACGTAAATGGTAGACGGAAAGGCATCGACGAGTCAGCGAGAATTGGGTTCGTGCGAGACGAGCTGTGTGCTGTTAAGACGGGATCTGAAGACAGAGGGAACGTTGAAGTCGATGGTAGGGGACGATTCGATGGAGTTGACGTGGATGCTTCTGATAATGAATTAGGAGTGTTGAATGTCGAAGGACCAGACAAAGACGGCGGTCCTAGAAGGAAAGATTCCCGCGCAGTCCCGGTACCTGGCACACTTGAAGGATCCTGGGTGTCAGCTGACTGCACAGCGATGTCCCCAGAAACGGCACGAGTACCCTCTACCTCCACCCTGTACCCTTCATTTGAAGCGTGTCGGCTGTGTGCCAACCCTAATACTGGACCTTCGCCTTCGCCTTCTGGCCACCTTGCGGGACCTATTTCTGATGGGGGCGAATCTCCTGGAATATGTGTTCCAGTGTCAATAGCAGTACCGGAAGATGAGCGAGCAGCATCAACATTTCCACCCTTATCGTCATCCGGGGTAGAATGATTTGATGGAATATCACCGGAGAGGCTCGACGGGGTAGCTGTAGATAATGGGTGTGAGGGCGTTGTATGAGATTGTGGGATACCACTAGGGCATAAAGAGGTCGATTCGACTCTTGATCTTGGACCGAACGGGAAATGAGGACCTGTACCAAGGGCAGAAACTGCCGGGGATGTACGGCCACTGAGGGGTTCTTGGGCAGTGTGTGCGTCTTCTGCATCGCCTTCTCCATCCATATCTTCGTAGTCGGGCCTATCTTCATCACTGTCAAATTGCATTGTCTCAAACTCTTCTGAATCAGAATCGGAGAGACTCTGCAATTCAGGCATACTTTGATCCTCCGCATCCTCAGCAGGCTGCTCAGTATCCTGTGGTAGCCCGCCAGAAGCGCCTGCATCTTGGTCCTGTGTCAGTGTAACCCTGAGGTCGGTTTGTAGATCCATAAGGAACCGCTCGAAACTGTCAGGAGGGGGAAGCGACGGATGTTCTCCGTCTCTCTCTCCAACTGGATCATCCGTGGGATCAGGCTCCGTTCCCTCGGAAATGTTAGAATGTGTTGTTGTGCTACCAAGCCCGAGCCCAAGGTTGAACGCTCTTGCCATCTCGGCGAGCATTATCTCACGTGGATCTCGTGGACGTAAGGTGTCAGAAGGTTGAGATAGCGGGCCTTGACCTGGACCAGGGTTTGGGGTGATATCATTGGGGTGGTTTGAGTTGTGACCCCCGCTTCCAAGTCCAAGTCGGTCTCGGAGACTACTCCACACGTGCCTCATTCGTCCGGCATCTGAGGTTGGGGTGGGAGATAGGGGGCGTTCGGATGGGGGATTGGAACTGAAACCTGGAGCGGGATAGATTGAGCTTGAAGGTAGAGGAGGCTGAGGGGACGTAAGTCCCGAAGAGAATATGGGCTCTGATGAACCCGTTAAAAGAGATGCAGCTGTTGCTGCTGCTGCAACACTATGGCAAACGAAAGGAAGGAGAGGTAGATGTTGGTATACGTGAAAAACGTGATGAGGATATCTAAAGACGTACCTCAACAGTGTTCCCAGGACGTCGATACTGCTCGCAGAAAGACCAGATCCGCCGACGGGTCCTTGAGCCATCGAGATTCCGTGCGGATGTGCATTCGCGCGATCCTCGTCCTCGCTCTCCTCCGCTGGACTAGTAGTTAGTCGACCCTGAGTATCAGTATTTGAGGGGTCGACCGTGACCAGAGAGGATAACGCTCCGGGAGCCATGCTAGAGGGACGCGGTAGAATACCCGAAAAACGGTTATGCGATGTTGCCCCGGGAGGTACGGAAGAGGGTTGTATTGGATTAGACTCGGAATTGGCGCTGGTGTTTGGATCTGGGGCATCATCGGTTGTAGGAGGGCTCGGACTGGGTGTGGGAGCAGGTCGCTCCGAAGAACGGGGGACATCGGTCGTATGTACCACCCCTTGAACGACGACAAGCGTTCCAGGTGGTGGAAAGGGCCTGGGGTTGGAGTTCTGCGATTGAATTGATGGTTGTGGCGGGGACATGGGCGTGGGTACTGATGGGAAAGGCAGGGAGAGATGTTCGGGCTCCGATGGTGGTAAAGATATATTTTGACGAGATGGGGAAGGAGGGACTGTTAGAGTAACAAGTTGGTTGTTGTCGATGTGATTCGTGCCAGGACCGTGAGCGGAGAGAGGGGCACTTGACGAGGATGCAACAGGCGCGCCATCATCATCTTCATAGACGTCCTCGACGTCGGGAAGGTCTTTCGCCTTTTCTTTTCCTTTCGCGGACGTAACCGGGGAGTGAGTGTGACTGTCGGGCACGCGATGTGTGATGACGCCAAATTCGTCGACGTCACGATCGACCTGCTGGTCGTCATGTTCCGTCAAGGGATCCGTATGCTCAGGGCCGCTTCCTTCGATGCTAGCTGGGACCTTGTGTCTTCGTGAGAGCCCCCAACGGCGTTTCTTGCCTCTGAGCGTCTGTTCGGTATGAGTCGGTAGGGTAAGGGAAGAGAGAGGGGGGCGCGATCCCAAGAACGGCTTTGGAAGGGACGAAATAATGCGACGAGGAAGGGAGCGACGAGGAGGACGTGTGTTGTCGACAAGTTGTTGTACAGGTGCGGGCGTTGAGGTCGTTGCGGGCGACGAGACTGGACGGCGAGAGAGAGACTGGCCCATGATGCGTAAAACAAACCAAGTCTCGCGGAGAGCTGGCGGTGCTTAACGAGCGCGACGAGGGTGACGAGGAGGTAGTCGCGTTGCGGTCGACGACGAGGACGACGGGGAACGTAGCTGAGAGCGGTTGTCGAGATTATGCTGGCGTGTTTCGCAGTCTCATCACCAACACGTCTAGCTGCGGAAAGCTCCGCATTTCTTAGCACAGCCACGTATATTTTTATTTATTTAAATATTTCAAAATACATATCCCTCTTCAGTGGCTCTGCTCGCGCCAAGAGACACCCTTGGCGAGGACGGCGACGATGAGCAGCTCCATCACAACCATAACCCCCGCAAACCCAGTGTACAACCACCCGTCGCCAATCGCATCCTGAAGCGGCACAGCGGCCATCGTAGATATGAATGCAAGCGTACCCCGGAGCGAACTGTTCATCGCAACCGCACTGGACGACCGGCCCGGGTTAGCATCTACCACGTATGCCAGCGTGCTCGTGTACATCCATCTGCAACGTGTTAGCATGTCCGTCAACCTCCGATCATGTCCTACTCACATTGAAAAGAATCCGCATAAGAATAGCATCAAGCAGATCACACCAACGTGAACGTGCTTCTGCGCCACCCAGCCATATGCAACGACACTCGGGGGTAGCCACACCATTGCAAGTGTCGCACTCCTCAGGCGCATCTATCTTGACCCATCAATGTCTACTCTTGTCTTCGATTACAGGCACCCACCTCGGGATACCATTCCCCCTTGTTCTCGTCTTTCATCTTTATTACAACATGGTCCGACCAGCGACCACCAATGATACTTCCCCCAATGCTCCCTGCCCCTATCAGCTTCAGCGATTCAGGATTGGAAAAGGCACCCACCGACTCCGAGCGAAAGAAGGACCAAGCCAATAGAGAGTGGCTCGTACCCGTACTCTTTGCTTAGCGTGCGCTCGCATGTATACGATAAAGAATAGCTGAACGCAAACACCAATCCTATTCGTATGATCAAGATACTGACCACGAGAACCAATCACGTCACTCACCATTCGCAATCAGGATCGCAATGTTGTTCTTTCGTTGCATGACCTTCCAAAGCGGTGGAAGCGGATTCATGTCCGAAAAAGACAACCCAACATCGGTCTTCCTTGCCTCAGCCTTGATTGCAGGTATTCCATCTTCGGTTGAACCCGACTGCGACGTCAGATTCTGGCTGCTAACTCGCTTCTCTTCCGCCGCCGCGGCGTCGCCAGAACATCCGAGCCTTGCGGCATGCATCCGTCTGGCCAACGCAGCTTGGTACGTCAAACTACGTTCATACCGGAACGTATCTTTGAACAAGAATACGAACGCCGACAAGAGGATACCTCCGCATGCCAGAAGGAAATAGAACAATGCTCTCCAGTCAAATGCTTGCGATAGAAAGCCTCCAATGATCGGTCCGAGGGCCGGCCCAAGAAGTGGCGCAGCATAAAAGATACCCATCATCGTCCCTCGCTCTTCCGTTTCATAAATATCTGCTAGGGTTGCCGCCGATATTGTTATTGCTGCGCTGGATCTGTAAGCTGCAATCAATCCAATGACGTGTTCCCAAAGTAAAATGCTGACCCAGCAGCTTGCACGACACGCATGCCAATCAGCACGTTTATCGTTCCAGCATTGGCCAAAATGGCGCATGCCAAGACGAAAATAGTGGTGGCTGCAATGTAGACTAGCTGTGGTATTACTGAGTCTAGACTCCAGCGCCTTGCCGCGGTCACGAACCTTTCGACCTTTGATTTCACTAGCAACGCTCCACACGAGCGGAAAATTTCCTTGCACGAAGGTGAAAGCCGCAAGTACCCAACTTATTTGAATACTCCTAGCATGCAATTCTTGCGCGATCGTCGCATTTGTAGCTATTCAAAGATTTTCTCAGCCCCCCTCGCCGAGTCGAGGAATAACTTGACGTACGGTTTTGTATATTCGATGCAAGAGTGGATATCATCGATGCCATAGATACGATCCATAGCGTTGTGGTCTATCGTAAATAATCATTGTCGGCGGCAAAGTGTAAAACGGACGAACGACATGCTTTTCTTATGTGACTCCATTTGCGAGGATCATCATTCACGGGAACGTGCTCAATATCCTGATTAGATTCTGATGATAATGACCGACGTGCTATATCGGTGTTAGATGTTGCAGGAAGATGGGGCTCAGGGGACTCGGCCCCGAGGGTTTGGTTCGTCGTCGCAGGGATAGACATGCTCGAGAACAGATCGCCAAGGAAGAGGCACACTTTAAAAGAGGGAGAAGTATATTCTGGCAGCACGCAAAACCTACCTACTGCCTGCTCTTATACCCAGCTTCGCAAGGGATGCTCCTGCCTTCCGATTTCCCGCCAGCTCATGTCGTACTTGCCAGGTCACTGCGGCTAATGCCTTCGAGTCGCCTAAACAACCTAGAACCCCTCTTTCTGGTTAACACCGTCGGAAATGAGGTGAAAGGCCATGTTTCCCTGCATGTGAGGTACATTTGCCGCCTTCTCGCAAACGTTCTTCCAGTCGCCATGAGCTCTACCCGGGTCTTCTTACCTCTGCTTTCAGGTAGAGTACGTGGCGGACATGTTGCATGTTCCGATCCTGAGCTCAAGGCTCCACATGGTGAAAGCAGATCCTGCTCAGAACACTCGAGCGAACAAAAACGCTAGCACTTTCACGTACGGTCCACGCCTGATGCGCCAGGGTTTCAGGATGGAACGACTTGACAAATCGTCTTTAAAGCTTCCGAGAGATCGTACCACCTCTCGAAGAAAAGAACATGTATATCACCTCATCTAAATATGTGAGTTTTATTACCACTCTTGATTTCCCGTTGGTCTTTCGGAGGTGCCCGACTGTTACCGTACTCGAAGATTCCAGATCCTGAAATCATGTGTCAGTCAAAGTAAGTCATAGATACCAAATGTTGTCTAATGCCAGGGTAAAGACAACGCGTATTCCACGCATATAATATATGCCGATCAGGTGAAGCTGGCAACATACCTTTCCCATGTCTCTGTTTCTTCTTCCTCCTCCGATCCTCTTCGTGCACACCCACACCTTCGTGTACGCTCTGGCCATCTAACAAATTGGGGACACTTGAATAATTGAATTCATCCACTTCCTGATCGCGATCGCCAACAGAAGTGGACGATTCAACACTGCGTGTTCCAGATTTCAACTGCGAAGCCAGTGTATTATTCCTGGCTTTGTCACGTTTTCGTTTTCGCTGCCTCGTGCCTGCCTGGCCGACTACGACAATCGTGTCGTCTTTGATTGCATAATTTTGTGGGTTCGAAAGTGTATGACGTTTGTGAGAAGGAACGAACGGTATCTCAATCTGGCCCTCAGGATCGGGAAGTATGGGAGCAGATGGTTCATGCACGGTAGAGTTACTTTCAGAAGGAACCGATGGCGAAATCTCTGATGATGTTTGTGTCTGCGTCGAGACGAATGCATGATTCGTCAACTCGGTAACATGTTGGCGACAATCGCCATACGAAAACGTTTGCGATGATGAGGGGAAGCACAACATACCTGGACAATGGATGAAAGCGATGGGATCGATTCAATCGGCCCAATAACCAATGTCTTGTGTATTTCCTCCATGAGGTCTCTAAAGCGTTCTGCGGACCCATCCGATGATCCTGCGTGTGTCAGGGTTGTTTTGATCGTACTAGATGCCATGATAGTCTAGGAAGTCAGAGACATGAGTTGTAAGCAAGGATACGTGCGACCAGCAAATCGCAGATTGAACAAAGCCACCGTATAAGCGGGAAATTGCGCAGTGGTATCAAGATAACTGCAAGGCGCTTGCTATGACAGCGAGAGAAAAAAGCGAGATCGCACCAATCATTGATCATCATTGGGACAGCAGGCGTGGAATGAGGGTTCTGAACTACAAAACTTACCTTGGACAATGAACTCCCAAATAAAACACTCCCCATGGCAGAACAAGAGGCCTCTTCGCTGGCTAATGAAGTTAACCGCGTCCCCTTTTCCTGCGCAGGTTCCTTGGTGATCCCATTGCCAAACAAGGACGATTTTGGGATTGAAATAGTTGCGAGTGACGAAGGCGAAGGCGAATGAACGACAGTCCAGAGCCGTGATTCTTCAGTGGTCTTCACAGTCAACGATGATGGTATTGGGGAGCCCATCGCCGCTTCATCGATGACTTTCAAAATCTGCAATTTAGTGTCCTCGTGTCCGTCGTCCGCTGCGCCTTGTTGGTCAGACATCGTCTCCTTAGTCTCCATGGTATCCTTGATAACCGTCACCAGTTCTCCTGCGCGACGCTTCAATACTGGAGGTACTGTCCCTGTTCCTCCGATACCGCCGGGCCCACCAAACAACGAAAACAATTCGGGGACGGCGGTGGGGGCGCGTTCTGCTAGCAAAAAGAGGTGGTGAGTCGGGAGTACGTACCTGAAAGGACTCGTATTCAGCTAAAGTAAGTAAGATGGATCGGTGAAACAAACCGTGTGCTCTCGTCCTCTTCCCGAGCTATACCTTCCCTCCATCGATGCACGGCCTTGTATACTGCAGACTGTGACCGTTGAACTCCCGTACTGCCCACTTCGGAAGGTGAACCGACTAGTCCAATTTTATTCCACTTCTTGGCGAGCGTTTCCCACCCACTAGAACCCGATCCACCCTCCGCATCGTATACTTCAACTTCATACAACCTCAGGGCCGTGCGAGAGGAACGAACAAGAACACTTTGGATGAGGTCACAACCTTGGTCTGTTCGCTCCTCTCTTGCAAGGATGTGAATTTCGTCGGTTGTAGCCTGGATGGTTGATGATCGCTTGATGAGTGAAAGGCGGAGCACATCGTAAACGTAAAGCAAAAAATGTGTGTCAGAGCGGGCATATGTTAACATTTCTGTCGGGAGTGGGCTATCGTGCGGGTATCAGAGAATCAGCGTGATTAATGAAAATTTATGTTACACATTAATCAACGGATTTCGGTCAAAGCAGAGGGATAGCTTACCGGATTCTCCAATCGGCCAATTGGTACCGTTTATCAGGCATGAAGTCGCAGTAAGTCTCTAACAGATAGGCAAGACTATGCTTGGGGAACTCTGAAGCATGCATCGAGTCAATGATAGCCAGGGCGATATATGCTACAAGTCATACCAAGCACTTTTGATGCATGGAACGTATCAAATAAGCCGACAACGAAGATATTGAAATCTTGCTGAAGCCACACGATGTCAGAATCAGCACCATGAAAGACCTTCGGGAACGAGTCAGACAGTTCAAGAAAAAATTAATCCTCCAAGATCCTCGTACCTTGACAACCGAAGGATCTGCAAATACCCTTGCAATAATTTGACCAGCTTCGTTAGCCATGCGGGTCTCCTCAGTGGCCCTATCAACTTTATCCTTAGCTTGCCTCAGTCCCTCCCTGATTTCTGGGACTAAAAGATCGACCACAAAGTCACTATGTCTGGTTGATAACTGCATAAGAGCAAGAAATCCCTTATATGACCTGTACGAATGGTGTTCGAGATCGACTGCAAGCTCCGTTATCGATGAGATGGTTTTGGCCATGGACAGAAAAGCTTTGGGGGTGGAAACGAAAATGAGAGGAGTTGCAGTAACTCCGTAGATATCGAGGGACGGAGGGAGTGAAGGTTCCACCGGTGGGTCGAATACGTGATCGGGATAGGACGGATGAGTCAACTCATAATAATAAGGATGTAAAGTGCGTTTTCTCTCCTCCCCCTCATCGTCATCTTGACGAATGTCCTCTGTATTTTGATTTGATCCCTCGTCATGTAAAACATATCCAAGGGGTACCTTGGCGCACCACTTATGTGGTATGAGGGTTGCAGGGATGTAAGGCGACTCATCGGTATTGGAAAGAGCCATAAATGATAGCTGGGGTTTCGGAATATAAGAAGCATGAGTGAGGGTAGGATCGAGCCTTCCACGGAACGACGGCTTCTGCCAGTCAAATTAGTCGGTCTAAGAAATTAGATGCTGACGCGTACCTTTGTTTTGTTGTGACGAGGATCAACAGGGACAGCAGGAATAGGGATAACAGGATCTTTTCTTCTCCCAAGAAACACATCCAACGCACCGTCCGTACTCTCCAACATCCCATCCATCGGGTCCACAATGTTGTGCAGAAATTGATCCGTTACATCTTCCTCGTCTCGTATCAGGCTTGTCTTTCCGCTCACCGCACGAATGAGCTTGTTAGCCAAGCCAAGAACACGTTCCGAGAATACATCAATATGGCGAGCAAGCTCTGGGTCAATGGAACGGTGAAAGGAGAGGTCAGGCGGAAGAGATGTCGCCGCCAAACGGGTCGTAGTGAGCGCCGCTGCCTGAAGAGTATCAGAGTAGGTGGCGAACAAGTGAGTATCGATTGTCCCAGTAGTCTCTGACGGGGTCGCCATAGTTGATAAAGACTGACGAGGTGACGAGTGCCGGTGAAAAACGACTATGGTACGGTCACGTGATAAAACGTGAACTGGAAGTGAGATCTGGATCATCCACTTCATCAGCATGACTAGTAATGTTGGTGAAACCAATGCATCTTCAACTATATTTCCCCCAGTCGATGCGGGTTACATCCTTGCCTTTCAATTTTCTTCGTGGTTTCCGTCTTTTTCCTCCATATCCATCAGATCGACCATAATCAGGCCTTTGGAGCAGTCCTTCAAAATCTACCTAGAGTCAGATGGGGTATTTGTTCCGGAAGGATCGGAAAATCTGTCTGTTCGTTTCTCGCAGTTTTTTATATCATTACTGAAATCCTTATCCGCAGTCCCGCTGAGAGCACGCTTTCAGATGACGAGAAGGACGATTCAGATAAATCGGAACCCGAGGCGCCACTTTTTTCATTCCCAGAGCTGGACGCGAGCATTCGAGTTGCCATCAATAAGTACCAAGCGGTCTTCCCAAAGCTTAATTTTTCCTCCCCGAAGGTGTGCGCAAACCGAGTATATTTCATGTGCCCATAACCAGAACAGTCAGGATGCAGCGTGGATCCTGCCCACGTCCTCTCCGCTCAAGTGTACTTCTCCCGCTGAAGTTTACCTTCTGCTCAAGTCGTCTGATTTTATCACACACGACCTCAGCATCGAACGTGTCTTCGAGGGGTGTGACACAGATGACAGACCGTCTTATGACCTGGAGCTTGTGCTCAGGAAGTGGTATCCTGTGGACCGAAGCCGAGAGATGCGATGCTTTGTCAGAAATGATACTCTCCTGGGTTTGTACACTTATCTCCGGATTGTTGTCTGCATCATTCACCTTGCACATTCAGGGATCACTCAGAGAGATATGATTTTCTATGATCATATGATTGACCCTCTCACTCAGTGCAAGATCAAGTCGACGATACGTAGTTTTTGGGAAGAACACGTTCGACCCAGGTGGACGTCGACTCAACCGGATTGTACGTTTACCCATTGATCGACAAGTGCATGAAGGACTGACTGGAATTCATGTTTACGGTGATTGTTTCGAGCAGATATCTTCGATCTTCTACTCACACGCGACCTTTCTCGAGCACATGTGCTCGATTTCAACCCTTATGCACCGCGGACGGATCCGCTCTTATTCGGTTATGAAGAACTACACGACCTTCTTATCCGACAAACTCGTGAACACAGAATTACAAGTGATCTCGAGCTTCCGGAGCTCCGTGTAGTAGATTCGCCTATGCATCCGGCCGCAACATATAACGCACCAGTCCACCAACATAACATGGTTCCGATGGAGGCGTTAAACCTCAGTGAGGGGAGAGGCATAGCTGAATTTTCGAAGATCTGGAAAGATGAAATTGAGCGAGCTATGAAGGGCGACGAAGGGACGTATAACACTGTAAATGAATCTGCGTGGCTCTAAGCCTTCCAGGAACTCGTTACAAGTGCACGACACTGCAGTCCGATTTACACTATGATTTGAATAATTTCTTACCCTTGGTTTTATGGTGCGTCGCACGTGCGATACCGTGCCAGTACTGCGTTCACGAAGAAAAGGGTTACATATTCAAAAGTCGATCATGGTTTCCGTACATCCCCATGTCTATACTCTCAACTTAACGTAGGCAATCGATGCATGTTTCCTTGTTGAAGTTATACCTAGTGAAGCTAGTCACTATATTTGGCGACCATCATACTTGTTCTGTGAAGAGTATGCTCATCCGATACGTGGATTTAGTGAACAGAATTTGATAACAAGAAAATCCGACATGAGAATATCTTTCTGCCCTAGTTAGAGGGCCTTGATAAGGCTTGCATGGGTGCCGATTAGTGGCCAGAAGAATCTTGAGACCCTGTGTCTCAGGCGTGAACCTGATGTGAGTCGAGAAGTCTGTAAATTGATGCATCGACTCATTTGTAACAACTGGCAATTTCATATCCGGCGAATGGGCCCGATTACTGGTTTCTGATGACACTTCGTGTTACTTATGCGGTAAGTGCTGTATCCCGCATGAACGTCACTCAAAATAATAACCTGGCTTGCGTTCGGCCGATGTTCGGGAGAGCCTTCAGCTAACCTGTTTCGGTGTGGCGAGTTTCCAGTCCATTCGAAGGTGGCTTGATGTGACTCGAGGCACGCCGTAAGGCAGCTCATCGGGTCGCTTAGATCAACAATCTCAATCAGCTACAACTTTTTCGCCCGAGCTCGATTAGTTGACGTCGAAATGATAAGACGATATATAAGAGGCTTGGGGTGCTTGTTCGCTTGCGCCCGAGATCCGCAGCCCTGCCGACCTTCTGTGCTCAGAAGAATTATGTTTCACGACTTTGCAGAAGGAAACCCTCAATTCGGTCCAGAGGTATCTGACAACTTGGAATTTACTACTGGATGTCGGCGGTAAATGGAATTCAGAGTGCGTCAAAGCAGACGATACCGAGTAGAGCCACTACGGGCATTTTTAGGCACAAGCCATGCTGTAAGCGATCTTTTCGCATCGCTTACTGATTTTCTGTCCGCTGCGGAACTGGAACCCCCTGAAATGCCGTTCTAATCGCTTGATATGTAGATGCCCGTGCAAATTCGTGATATCACGAGTGTATAAAAGCGTAGTGTTCATGGTACTCACTGAAAAGCTTTCGTCCACCATGTCAGATGATCCTACGATTCCGAAGCAAGTGATACCCATTGATCCCAGCCAGTATGCCTTAGATTCAGATGCCTCCGAGTTCTTCAAGATCGTCACTGGAATCCATGATGACGACAAACTCAAGGAGCACATCCTGGATATCCAAGCAAAAGCATACGCCGTGCGTGCTTGAGGCATATCGTGCATATTGGTCCGCTTTTTGACACCGAGCTTTCGTTCTAGGTGGCCGCTTACCCTTGCATTCGCTCGTTCATGTTCACGCGGTGAGAATACCGTCATGCCATTGAACGAGGACAGCATCTAATTGCCTGAAAAAGACTTAATATTTCCAAATCGCCCAGTTATCAACAATTTCTAAGACTCGGTCGAGAACGCAAAGGAGCATTGTTCCTAGATATTGGATGTTGCTGTAGGTTTTACGTCAGTTTTTGTTTCTAAAGCCGCTGTACGACTTTCACTGGCAGTTGGCAACGATACGCGCAAGGCCGTGTTGGATGGGTGGCCTGCCAATCAAATTCTTGCGACTGACGTGAAACGAGGTAGATATCACCTATCTTTCTTCTACTCGGTGAGTTTCTGACGCTGTCTCTAGCGCTCTGGGATTTCGGATATATGCTCTTCTGCGATAACCCCGAGTCGTTCCCGGCAGCGTTTATAGCTGGTGACGCCCTCAGCCCGACTTTCTTGTCACCTTTCAAGAGCGAAGCAGGGTTATCTAAGGAAGTGAATTTGTCGGACGTCCGGGTACTAAATGATGTTCAGGGAAAAGTTTCTGCCATCTGGGCTGCTTCCTTCTTCCATGTCAGTCTCGTACGCATTCCTGCCTGTATTTCATAAAACTGAACTTTTTTTTCCCTCGAAGCTCTTCCCCGAAGAAGGCCAACGTCAAGTCGCACACGCGCTAGGAGCACTTTTATCTCCCGAGCCTGGCAGTATGATTTTTGGCTACCATATCTCGGCGCCTGGCAAAGGTCTCCATGATGGAGCGATCAGCAAGTCGCACACGAATATGTTCTGCCATAACCCGGAATCTTGGGAGGAACTGTGGACGGGATCATTGACCACTCCAAGCACTGGCGTTGACTCAGTGCTTGGGGGACCAGTTTTCGCTCGTGGGAGTGTGAAACTAGAAACGACGTTGGTTCCGGTGGAAACTCAACCAGCACAGGGACTATGGCGGCTGGTCTGGAGCATTACAAGGCTATGAATTCATAGATTTGAAATTTGCTTGTAGAAAATCGAACTGCACAATAAATTTATCAATCAATTGTTCAGCAGGTTCGGAGGAGTGATTCGGTCGTGCTCTCGTTTGACTTCTGGTCACTAGCCTACACGCGTACGTTCATTCGTTGCTAAGTCACGGTTGAAACGTTGAACGTTGAACATGGAGTGTGCTACACACCGACTCCTATGTCACTTAAAAAGTTTTCCCTGACTAATTGTGAGTTATAACACCGCTATCTCTAAGGTTGATAAATGAGTAAGTATTTGTTCGTTGCCATCCTCATCTCATTGCTAAGAGTACCCATAGGCATCTTCTCCTTCTCACCTGACATATCGACTACAAAAAGTTTCCCGAGTCAGCCCTTACGGGAGTCCTGAGGGAAAACTGTGTTTCGCATACCGACTCGAATGCGAATTTTTGCAACCACCAGGACACCGTTAAATTTCTGATCCCACAATCAAGATATCCGGAGACTTTGTAACATGAAACAGCTCGGAAAATTATGATGTTACTATCTTTAGGCGAAAAGTGGTGCTACGAGATGATTATGATTAATATCACGCGTTCTGGACATCTTACATTCAACTTGCTAGTGAGCCTACTGATGCAAATACTATTGCGGAAGCCAAGACATCGCTCAGGGTCTGCTGGACCTTACAACCGCTTTCATCCGTGGTGGGAACGCGAGTCGGATTATGCGAACAGCTCAATCCCGTACACATCTGGATTTTGGAACAAGAAATGCATCGCTCAGACAAGTTTGTCAGATGAGGAAGTTGCAACGCTCGCTGTGTTTCCTCGCCATGGGCCATGGCAATGTCGAAAGGTTGCAATATCGACCTCCGAAATCTTGCTGTTAACCTCCTGATGTCCCGTTGCCCTCCACTGTGTACTTCGCAGAATATAACTCATTTGGTGTGTGCTACCTGCCGATATCATGACCACTCATGCTGGATACGGGGTAGGACCAGGAAATAACACAACTTCTGTGTGCGACGGATCTTGAGTGGCATGGTAGCAAGACAATTCGGGCTCAAACATGTGTTCCACGGAACACCGTCGTGATTCGCGAATTGATTTCGATGGAGTCGATACCGACACCATCTATACGACCAAGTATTTGGAATAAAACATTAAATATAATGATACCGCTGGAGAGCAGGGCCACGGATGGTCCGCTAGTTTACTTTGATTGCAGTATCAATGGGACGAAGAGACGAGATTGTCAAGTCCGCACAAGTCCGTGCACGTGACTGTAACGCGTGTTGAGTTTTACGCGACTGTCTCACCGCCAACTCGGACACGCAGGAATGGCTACAATCAAATCCGTCACGGAACAAATTGCAGCGCTCGAAATCTCTGCCAAGACGCAGAACAATCCACCCCCGCGACCAGCACACACGAAACAGCCAAGTCAATCCAACGTTGCCAAACTCCTCACGAAATATGCCGCACCCAACCCCGCCCCAAAACCCGTCAAGCCACCCGCCCTTCGAAATCAGACCAACGCTGAGAACAAAACTACTGCACCACCGTCCCCGACGAAGCCTACAGCCAAGCCGTCCACCATCGACATTGGCAAGTATGATGGCGGGTTTGAGATAGATAACGAGAAGAGGGGCGAAAAGGTGTACGGAGAAGCTGCTAAAGATCTAGCCCTAGACTCGAGCGTCTCAAGGTACGTCTCTATGTTGTCCTATTGTCTAGGACCGTGACATTTCCCCCGCAGAACACAGCCTACGCGCGAATGGAATTTGAATGCATTCGACATTGGCCGCCCTCTTGGCAAGGGCAAATTCGGTCGCGTGTACATGGTCCGCACCAAGGTCGAACCATATTACATCCTCGCCCTCAAGTGTCTCTACAAATCTGAAATCGTCCAATCTCGCGTCGAAAAGCAAATCCGTCGAGAAATAGAGATTCAGCAGAACCTTCGTCATCCAAACGTCCTGCGCCTATATGGTTATTTCCACGACGAGAAGCGAATCTTTCTCATGCTCGAGTTTGCAGGCAAAGGCGAGCTGTACAAACAACTGAGCAAACATGGGAGCTTCTCGGAGAAGCGTAGTTCGAGATATGTCGACCAGATGGCGGATGCGCTGCAGTATTTGCACTCGAAACATGTCATCCACAGAGACATCAAGCCGGAGAACCTTTTGCTAGGTATCAACGGCGAGCTCAAAATTGGCGATTTCGGGTGGAGCGTGCACGCGCCGAGCAACCGACGAATGACGCTTTGCGGCACTTTGGACTACCTTCCTCCTGAGATGGTGGAAGGGAAAGAACACAACGAGAAGGTGGACTATTGGGCGCTTGGAGTCCTCACCTACGAATTTCTAGTCGGATGCCCACCCTTTGAAGACAGGAGCAGCGCGCAAGGTTGGTGTTTCACCCCGGGTCAAATCACCAGCGAAGGCTTAGTTTCATGCAGCTACGTATCGACGAATAGCGAAAGTTGACTTCCGCATACCCTCAAGCGTTTCACCAGAAGCAAGGGATCTTATCTCCAAGGTGAGGCCATACCCTTGTGGCTTCGGCTCTCCAAGTTTGGTATACTAATGCTACTTTGCAGTTACTGAAATACAATCCAGAAGAACGACTTCCCTTGGTGGAAGTATCCTGCCATCCTTGGATTGTTAAATACCGCCCAAAAGGGATCTCGCGAGGAGGGAGTGAAGCTTGAACGTAACAAGTTTTTACTAGCGATGAATTTTGGGACGAATGCTAGAAGTCGCTCTCACTTGTTTCGTTATCTATGTCCACCTTCTGTCTTCTGAACTCTGTAGAAATGATACAAAACATCTCTAAATTCTGCGACGACGTTGGTCTATATTCTCTTCGGCATCTGCACGTCAGCAAGTCAAAGATTTCGATGACTCGTCGCACCACACATGGGCACCTTTGGTATCTCAAGTCGTTTATACCTCTAATCGGAAAAATGACTAGTGCAAACATTCTAAATACCGTGCTGTATGTAGTCACATCCGATGTCTGGACGACACGACAGGAACCGAGGGTCACAATCTCTCAGTATATCATCGAAGACATATCTGCCCGCATGCGATTATAATCAAGAAGACCCTCAATGGGTCCAAGAGCTGCAATCGAAATCTATGCGAGATCTCTCAGTATCCAAACAACATATGTTGACGGCGGAATGATAAACGTACGTCTTTATCCCAGAGATACTTCTGAGCGACACGCCTGATTTCGTCAGGAGTAACAGCATCAACCGCATTCTCGATCTGTTTGGGTGTCATACGACGGCCTGTGGTGACCAATTGTCGGCCAATATCTTCGGCGATAGCGGTGGTTCCATCAAGGCTCAGAAGTAAGCCAGCCTTGAGTTGGCTTTTAGCACGTTCTACCTCAACGTCGGTGGGAGCCATGGACATGCGAGTCCATTCCTTGAGCGTGAAGTGAGCCATGTCATCAAGGTTCATGAAGTTCTCCGACACGAGATAGATACCCCAGAGACCGGTATCAGAGTAAGACGTAGAAAACGACATAAAGCTATTGGCGAGGTTGTTGGAAGAAATAATGTGGGATAGCCGGGAAGATAAGAGAGAGGATGCACCCAGGGAACGATCCCAGTTACCCATTATTGACTGCATCACCAGCATGGGGAAATAATCGGGAGAACTCCAACCCACGCCTTCCACAGCAATAGCAACATGGGCACACGGAAGGTCGTCGTCACGGATTCGAACCTCTGACCCAATAAAGTCAGTGCGGGGGTGAGCAAGGCGACCGAGAGGGATGGGGTTAGAGGACACAGGGAGTGAAGAGAAATGCTTCTCGGCGAGTTTCACAAGTTCCTGGTGGTCAACACCACCTGCGCCGACCAAGACCATGCGCTCTGCAGTGTAGTTGGTTTTGATGTAACCCGCGAGATCCTCACGCTTGATGGACAAAATGTTGGCCTTAGGACCGAGGATCGTCCGGCCAAGAGGTTGCCCTACAAGAGGTTGGTGATTGCACAAGGAAAAAGAAGTATTTACATGCCTTGGAATGCAACGGAGTGTAAATGGTCAAAGACAACTTCCTCGAGTTGTTTGTCGACCTCTTGTTGTTCACGAAGGATGACATCACGTTCGCGCTCAACAGCAGCGTTCTCAAGCTTCGAGTTTTGAAGAATGTCACTGATGATATCGACGGCGACGGGGACGTCCTTGCGGAAGCTCTTGGCATAGTAGACAGTCTGTTCGCGCGAGGTATACGCGTTAAGGTGTGCACCAAGGTTCTCTACTTCGAGCTCGAGCGCGTGTTGGTTCCTACGACTTGTTCCCTTGAAAGCCATATGCTCCAAAAAGTGTGCGGTGCCATTTGTTTTGTCGGTTTCTGCACGAGACCCTGCGTCTATCCAGATGCCGACAGTGGCAGTCTGTGCATGTGGGTGAGACTCAGTGGCGACGGTGAGGCCATTAGGGAGTGTGGTGGTCTCGGTGATGGGTGCAGGGATGTTCACAGCGGTCGCAAACGACCGTAAGGATCGCTGAGCGTGGTGTCAGAAATTCGGGTAAAATAAGAGAACAGCGGGCTTACAGGGTGACGAGCTGCGCTGCGGAGGGCGCGACCCAACGACACCGACAACGTTCGAGAGACCATGTCAGGAAAAACGCGCAAGTCTGAACGCCTTTGGCTGGCAATGCTCGGGTGTTCTCGGTAACTCGGGAATTACCGATTTTCCTTCTCCGATAAATCACGTGACATTGCTGTAAACAACTAAGACAATCTTAGCCGTCCTCCAGGAACGACACACTTCCAAGGCCCCTGTCCCCTGCGAGCGAGAGTGAACCCATTCTCAGACGCCGCCAGGAAATCGTCTAAAACGATCACTTCATCCCCTTCCGAGTTCTCTACTACCTCTGAATCATCCCCAAGGCTTGCGACTGGTGCCACCTCTGGCGCAACAAACAATGAGACACCATTGCGAATGACGCCAGGCGTATATGTAGGGGCATCTATTCTAGCATCTCTGGGAGAGCGATACAACTTCCAACAAGGTCAAAAGTCGTCGCTAACACTGTCGGAAAACGAGCCACTCACGCGGATAACAGCACCCTCCTTTGGCGCAGAAGCACCGTCGAGGGAAATAACTCCACGTGATGGATCACCGGCAGTGACACGGTGAAGTTGGGAAATCTAATCGTGGATAGAACGATAGGCATCAAATGGTGTGCAGTGGTGAAGTACTACATACCTGTTGGTCTGAAGGATTTACAACAGCAACATAAAACTCGTCCTCCTTATCTATCCATGTCGTATGTGAGGAAGCAAGATCCTGCTTTTGGATAGCACTGAGTAACAGTTGAGTGGGATTCCCAGACTCTAGTGACAGGATCAGATTTCCTTCAGAACTAATCATGTCATTGCCACAAATGCATGTACATCAGAGTAAGTTTCAAGCAAAGGGAAGAGGCATGAGATACCTTGTAACACTCAGGTCGTGACTCAGCGGGACAAGGGGAGGGAAGGAAAGCTCAAGCTCGAGTGCAGTCGGGGATGAGGCGGGAGAATTGAGTACGACACCAACGGCGCCACTCGATAGAATCGAACCATCATGGAAGAGCGTGACCGGGCGACCGGTAATGAAGGGAGTGGATGAGGCGATGAGGCAGAACTGCATATGCGCCGGAAATTAACCAGGGTCTACAAGACGTGACCGAAACAGATATATCACACCTTGTTCGCTTGCGGAAATGCAGTTTCCAGTACAGACTCAAGCCCGTCTGGAGCCTTGTCAGAGAAATAGAGAATATTGCTGACGACTGAAGGGCTAACGAACGTGGCGTTTGCATTCGAATGTTACCAAGGAAGGGACATACTCGAGATTTCGCAATCCATCAGGTAACATTTTCAACCCAAGACCATTTCCCTGAGTCGACGATTCCGAGGGCCCAACCGCTATCGAGTGTGGGTCATACCAGACGCTGTTCCAATCAATCTCCCCGTCGAACCCGGAAGGGTCGTTAGTAATTTGTTTGGGCGGGTCCTCAGTTCTTCGCCGTGCAGCGTGCCATCTCCCGACCTGTGTTTCAGCACGACCCATAATCGTGGAACGAAAAGGTACGCCGTCTACAAACGCGTGCGCAAGGGAGCATGAATGGGAACCACCACGTATTCTTCGGTCAGTGTACTGGTGTGGCAACGGAGCAGATATACAGCCCACGTGTTGGGGATAGAGCTGGATGAGAGTGGATATGATATCGGACAGAACATCTGGAGGAGTTGTTGACGATGGAGCAAGTGCGAAGAGCAGGACTGGATTTGGCCCCGAGCTTGACGGTCTATGTTTTGTCTTGAGTGACTGGGAAAGGGCGTCGAGGAGCGAGCGTGCACAACGAGAATGGTAAGTGACGGCGTTGGAAATCCGCAAAGCCATGAACCAATGAAGTCTCTTTGCGTCGCTTGCGTCGACGAAGAAGTGCCCAAGTATTCCAACAGCGTCGATAGCCGGACTCTAGTGGGCGAGCACAGTGATGACTCCGCGTATCGTGGTCGGTAATCAATGCCAGTGACACTACAAACGAAGGCGAGAACGCGAGACGAAGGTCGCAAAGGTGATAAATCAAAGTCAAATCCTCAAATCGGCGCTCTTCGTGCAACAAGCTCCACTGGCATATCGACGATGAATCTTACCTACACGAACGCCGAGTCGCATCATGCGGGAAGCATCTCATGCTCATCTGTACGAAGCATTGATGGACGACTCGGAGCATCTGAGCAGGCGGACTTCTCTGATCTTTGCGTGTTACAGAATTCCAGCGGACCCAAGTTCCCATGTGCTACATACTACAGAGGAGAATCATCGATTCGGTTGATGTACGCGGCGCATTGGTTCACTCTGAGAGTGGACAAGGACCTTCGGTCCACCGGCATGTCCAACTTGAATGACGGGCGACGGCGACGATAAACAAGACTGCGCGAGTCATGGTTGACTTGAAGAAGTGCACTGGGTCTTTGAGCTCTTGCTAGTATGCCTCAGGGTCCAGCTATTTCCGGGCCTGTCCCCTCGTATTTGCGGGGGTTACGGGTTACCGTCGTACCGATCGTTTATTTCTCCGGCTCGTTTGCGACGACCCTCACATCTCCCCGCCAGTTTCTTCTCGATGTCTTCCTGCCTGCAGGCTTGGGACTTCTTGCGGACGTCCTCTCGGCACTAGCACCGTGCCATGTGCTATAGTGACTCAGTTAGCTGGAGGTAAGCACGTACTAGACGCGCTGTGCCTTCAAAAGCTTGGGCAGCTTCACACTGCACTCAATTTATTCAAGAGCGGGGACCGCTAAGTTGACTGTAAGCGCACCGCCAGCCATACCGCGACAACGTCCAACACAGCCTGGCAACATAGGGTCTAGCATGACAAGGATTTCACGCTTAACTTGCGCAGACCTACGCGCCGACAAGCCGTTTATGGACCCGGTCATCATGGTCTGCGATCACGTGTATGTATGACTGGAGAAGCAAGATTACTTTATAGCCTCGACACCCTGGAAGAAGTTGGAAGGCAATACCATCTGGCCGCTTCGGATGTCCCAGAACCACGGTGGACACAATCCATGCATCAAATATTTAGCGCACCAAGGGAGCTGGTAATCCAAGCCCACCGACCCATAATCTATTAATGCAGACTCCCTCGGCTCAGGTTGCAAGTCCACTGAAAGGATTCGAGGAGGTACGTCGCGCAAGCGGTCAAATTGTGTGGGGAATCCGGAGTTCCAGTAGGGTGTGATGACACAGCTCGATGATGACAAATTTCCGCCGATTCGGAGTAGGTTTCTGCGGATGTGGACTGGTTGGCTTCAGGGTAAGGACGTTTCCCATGAGTATAGTTATCAGATTACACCCCCGGGATAGTGTCGCGACCACGTTCTATGCTTGAATTGACGAGAAACATATATAATCGAATTCATACTTGTTAGGTACTAAAAGTTACCGGCCCCGGTGGTTCACTGACAGAGCTTCGTAAGACCCACTCAGCTCAAACGAGCTAAACGTTTCCTCAACTGCAGCCGAGTGTGCGGGTCAAAGTAGTATGGTAGAGGCACATCGCGCGTGGCACGGTAGAGTTCCACGTTGCTAAGGTGTTTGTTCTCAAGTCGATCTGAGATCGTCGAGTACGTCAATAGTCCTCTCGAACGAATGTAAAGATGAGCGTACAAAAGTTCCACACTACCCTTCTCAGTATCTCCATTATGGCACACACGAACGCGTGTACCTCAAACACTGAAAGCTCTGAGCTACTGAAAGGTATGCAAAGTAGCCAATTGAAACGACAGATCAGGTTGAACAGCTGAGATACGGTGTTAGATGAGAGGAGACCCTGAGGATGTGTGACCGTACCATAGCAAGGTAGTATAGCTAGCACATAATCAGCGACTTGAGCAGAAGGGAAAAAAGGTGACTCACTGGTATTTGCGTTTTGTAGCCTAGCTCCGGTCTAAGAAGTGGATACCTGGAGTAGGGTTGACACATGGACCAGTCCATGAAGAAATCCTGAGTCATAAACTTGTCATGGGGATTTGCATGTATACCAGCGAAAGAATCTTACCCAAGCACACCCATACAACGAATTAGTTACCCCAGCTAAGCACCAGAAGATATAGCTTTTACCGGTGAGAGGATTACCTGCGTGACAAAGTTAGCTGAACGCTGACCATGGAGGAATCACACGCGAGTCATACTGTGGTGTCTCCAGTAAAAGTAGGAGACATAATACAACATTCCTACCCCGTACTTGCCAGCCTACATGAACAAGATCATGAACAATACATGGATAGCGTTATTTAGGTGCCTTACATTCACAAGTTGCTTGCGGAGCTTCGAATCCCAGTAACGCCTCACGCATTGCACGAAGCGTATGACGAACGGCAACAGACCAAGTAAGGAGTATAATTTCCAATTATAACCCGCACCACACGTTTCCCATGCTTCTTGCGCCCCATAATTGTAAGCCGAAGATAAGATATCGATATTTTGGAATGCGTTTCGGGCAGCATGGTACTCCAAGAGCGTGGCGTTGACAGGAAAGTATTCCGTGATCGCATGTGGGAGATTCTGGGGGAAAGTGTGGGTATAGAAGCAACCCACAAAGAACATGTTGGTGAAGGAATACACCAGACTACACATTTGATCACTGGAAGTCAAATGGTGAGATAGCGAGCACAAAGACGCCAGAAGACTATACCCGAGCCAGAGATCCGTGAACTACAGTGTGATCAGATTTCGGATTCATACGTAAACGCTCGGTTGACAAACCTCAACCATCCACATCCCGCTAGCCAGGAGCTTAGCGAGTTTCTTGATCGACCACAAACGAGCACTCCCATGCATAATGCTCTGGGGATTCAGACGTGGCCCAAGTCAACGCTGAATAAATACCCCGGTGTGGTTGAATCACTTACATGGATCGGGTTCAACATGAGCACAAGTGCGAGAACGAACCAAAGCAAGGGCCACAGCATCGGAGGGCCAATTTGCGCAAAAGTAAGCCAGAACGCACAAGCAATGGTGCATAAGAGGAAGGAGGGAAGCTTTCTCGCCAAGTTAAACCAAATCGCCTATAGTAGACATACAAAACATACTTCGAAATACTGATGATAATCGAGCCTTGATCTTGCGTCCAGTTCTGCGGACCATCAGTAAGCGAGGAAAACCATGAAAACAACGACCCACTGAAGATGAAGTTGTAGTTTATTCTCGCGCGAGCCCACACGCAGATATTGAGACCAATTAGGAGAGCCAGGAGTACTGGTATGGCGAGTATCGAGTAAACAAAGAGGAAAATATTCCATGATGGGAGTGACTGCCGTGTCTGCTCTTGGGTAGCTATGAATGTAGTTCAGAACGAGTACCAATGAGGGTTCTGGGAAGGAGGTCCTACATAAGTAGTAACCAACTGCAGTTGCATAAAGTGCTGTTCCCAAGCACAGTCCAGTGCGTAACATGCTAAAATACTGTGTCTTCCTCGCCAATTTGAATTGGAGGAGTCTTAACGCTCTCTTTCTGTTTCCGTGTTCTGGAAACAAGGTCCCGTATGTTGGTAATCCTTGGTCAGTATAAGGGTGATAGATCAGGACACACCGAATCGTGCTGCGAAAAGATGCTCGACTTCTTTGATCATACTGACAACCACTGTATCAGAAGCAAATGCACAAGGCTCTATCTGCAGGAACCAAGTGATCGAGTGTTGCGGCATGTGTGTGGTAGCATACCTTTTCCTTCACGTAAATATCCAGAACAGAAATCTTGGCAATCTTCCCGTATTTTTTCAACACTTTACAAAAACCAGCGAGATTAACAGCCTTCACAGCAAAAAAGAGTCATCCAAAGTTAACCGTACACCCGCACGACGCAGTTTGGATGAGGGTCGCAAGATCGAAACGTCAGCACACGCGGGGAGGATTGAAAACTCGGGGCTTACTCTATAGCTGTTTAACATCTCAAGGCCCCTACAAGATCACGCAGGACATCAGCATCGTGTTTGATAGTATTAGCAAGAAGGTTAAATAGCCAATTGTGCGAAAGGCCCGGTGTCCTCGGCTTTTCGGAAACAAATGATGTGGCGGCGTACCGGTAATGTTCAATGACAGCCTTCCGGAGTCGCCTTTTCGCATTTCCATATTCACGAGGGTCGAAAGGATATACCTTCCCTCCGTAAGAGTACCTGGGCGGGGGTCTCATAGGACCATTTGTACCTGGGCCTTTTCCGAGTCCACGTTCTGCTGCCCCAGACAGTATCCAGGCTTCATAAAAACTGGTGCTCGAACGAACGGCTCCCCTGGAGCGGACAGGTTCCCGAGACTTGTTGAGGCCTAAGATACACATCAGCGACGAGATTTTTGTCGTCACTGAAAGGTATGCTCTCTTGGTCCAACTCTGGGACCTAGACTGCGCGACCGATTCCTAACAGATTAATTTAGTGACATGTGCGCTTGTTCGAAATAAAAAGTACCGACGCAGAACATTTGACGATGTCTTCCAAGCTCGCGGAGTTGCCTCGTGAGAGCTCTGGAACGCTCACGCATTTGTTCCTCTCTATCCGCGTAAAATGTTGCTACTTTGTCTAGTTCAGCGTCAAGTACATCGAAAAACTTGACGTGAACTGCGGGTAGAGTGGAGCGTATCACAATCAAGGGCGACGGCGTGGAAACTCCTATCAAGATTAGGATTAATCTATAGCTGGACCCCAATGATTCTGCAAAGCCGCATACCTGAGTCCTTCGGCAAAGTCGGAACCATAGGAGAATGACGAATCATTCGGGGTACAGAAATCTGTGGGGATTCTATTCCCGTTCTGCTGGTCGCAAACGTAGACAATCTCACGCTGAAAGGAGGAGCTGACGTTCCTGTAAGCTGAAGTTCGACCCCACTAGTGTGTCTATGGCCCACTTTTTGAGTACCCAGTTCTCGAGTGCGCAGCTCCCGACGAATTTGCTTTGCTCAGATATGCGTCCGCCATGGCTGAGAAGGAATGTGCGGCCATGCTCAGAAATCGGTGCTCGATGGTATCCTTACCTTGTTTATCATAATCATAGGGTGTTTCTCTTTTTTTCGAAGTGGAAAAGTGGGCATGGTCATGGTCGACATCCCAATCCGCAATGGATATATCGACACCTTGTGGGTTGTTTGCTCGTATGGCTGCTAAGGCCACTTTAAGTCTAGCATAGTCTCTGCACAGGAGATGTCGTTGGTTTGGCCTCATGTCAGAAGATAGATATGTGACAAGGGACGGGGAATGATTACATGTATGCTTTTTCCCACTCGGGAATCTGGAGAAAGTAGCTGAGCACGATGGATTGGATTGGTCTGAAAAGACTGACCTGCGTATTATGGAGGTGTCTGAGGGGAAGAGTAAAGTTTTTAGTGAGGAATATCAACACAGTGAAGAGACCTGCGTCTCACCGGGAAAACGCCATGACTTAGTGTAAGCCGTGTCTATATGGTCGTTCCTGTCGAGTCTGAAGGAGAGTGTGAATTGAATACAGTTCCTTGCGTGTGGATCTGCGGGACAGACCGGGGTACTTATACTTCGCTTCCTCATGTCGGAAACGGGGAGCCTGTACGGGGCTTATTCAGTCGCTTTGGAACAATAGGGTCAAATGGGCCCGGGGGGGTGATCTAGCAAGGGGATGGTATTCCCCTTCCTAGGTTACTCCCGGTCCCATTTGATCCTATGAGCGTTTCATGCGAGTCTCGGCCGGGGACCATGGGGCAATTTCAAATTTACAAAGGTTCCGAGGCTGCTTCAATCCCCGCATCCAGACTCTGTGTACGCGTATATCACTTCGTTCAGTCCTGCAACGTCTCTATCAGTACACATAATGGTAATCAACCCAATCAGGGTGTTCTAGGAAAGCACATCGGTGGCGAACTTTTTGTATTCGGCGGATTCCGGAATATGTTTCATTGGCACACGACCAGAATTATTTGCACCGGGCCCTGTATTACCACCGCTCAGCACTCAGCCACGACATCGCTAAGAGTTTATTCAAACTGTACCAAGACACGTACTCGACATCATGGGTGGTATTTGCGATCGTCGGCCTTTGATCTGACACGACCTCCTGAATTCAAATAGACAGTCGTTGTTATTCTGCACCGTTGGAAGGTCAAAACCGGCGGATTTTCATGTACTGTGGTCATGTACACGCGGACATATATAGTCGTAACGTTGTGACCAAATCGTTCCATGGTCGACCATTCGGGTAAATTCAATTGACTCGGTCGATAGGGCAATTAAATTACATACCCAATTAACAAGAATGAAACGTAGTTGCTGCGGAGTTGGTATTGGAAGACTACGATATTTGCGTGCGCTCTGCCTGAATTCCATGCCAGTCTCCAAGTGCGGCCGCAAGGCTGGCTTCCTTGCAACGATGCCCCGCGGCAACCACGGTTGGCGAGCGTCATTGACTGGAACCACATAAATAATTCAACGCCTGTAGGTCAACGGGTATGTACCTGAGTATTGGCCTCCAAAAGGGTTAAAATATAGATACACATACAGTTACAATCCGCCTGCCAGGGAGCATGGCACTCTGCCGGGCCTGTACCATCCTTATAGTCTGTAAAGCACATACTGCCCTATTTTCGAAACTGATGTCGGACATTCTGTGACCCTGAAGCCAACAATTTCCTAAGAAAGTCTGAAGAGGCAAGCCCGATCAGAGACACGACATAACTCGGTGCGACAGTCCCCCCCCAAAAAAAAAACGGCGGTAAGCGCATTATCGAGTAAATTGGGTGCTTTCTTTTGGCTTCTTTGCTTCTAAAGGGGTTAACCGTGTTTTGCATGGGCATTTGGCCGGTTGAGTTGAATGATCGCATAGCAGGTGTACGCGGCAGCAGTAACATCATCGAAAGCGACCACGTGTTGGTCAAACCAGCAGTCGAGGCAGTCACCAAGATGGATAGATAGTCCGAAATCAACCATATGAAGTAGTCGTGATGGCGATGTGACATCTTAACCGGTCGCAACTCTACTGGCATCTTGAGAGACGTCAGCTCCACTCACCGAAATGCTCCGCCTCTCCTTCGCGTCACTGTCGTGCCGGATTTCGTGCTTCATGCCTCTACCCGCCGGGGATATGAGTACCGTCCGCGCATCCTTCATCCCATTCGTTGCTATGATACTTCTTGTCAATCAGCACATGTCGTCATATAATCATAATCAATTTACGCAGGTTGCTAGAGGAAGAGACCCCACATCGATGAAATGATTTGAATCCTACCATACAAGGCATATTAGTAAGTGGTGTCCGCGATCGTCGGCCTGTCGATCATTTGTAATTATCTAAGATAACCAACTGCAACACATACCTCGCGTGAAGACTCAAATCCAGCACGTACATGAGGTATACGATCCTCGCCGAATGGCTCCGTGTGAACCTTAACACGTTAATATTACCTGTCGTTAGGTTGAACAACGACACACTCGATTAACAATAAGGGTAGGTGACCGTCGTAGAGTTGGTGTCGGACGACGATTGTAACAACGGTGTGCGGTCTGCGTGATTCATGACACTTGGTACATAGGCACCATGTCGGCTTCCAAGATTAGTCGCGAAATTAGCACACTTGTGACGGCGCTACGGAAACCATGGTTAGGAAGGATTTATCGACTGAAACCACCTTGGACTTCATTGATTCATCGGTCAATTGATGTGTTATGAACAAAGTACCAGTCCGGGATGGATAAATATGACTCAACTGCAAAGTGAAAGATGCAGATACGCCCACAGTCGTCCGCATGTAGACGTTGCTGTCCACTGCATACTGGCTGGTATTCCGTCCCTTTTATCAGGAATGACAACCTGCAAATGCAAACCCATAGAAGGATGCATGAGCATAAGAAATATCCGTCACCAGCCTGGGAGGTCAAACGGTTAATCCAGACTGCGACGTACATGGTAAGCGGGTAAGGGCGGAAACAATACAACATACATCCGCCCGACTCTCCAAGTTGACGCTGCACACCTTGAAGGCGACCTTTTGGAGGAACAGCTGAAGAATGTCATTCGTTCCGGCTCCACACACTAGCAGGGTTCCAGGAAAACTTGGCAAAACGATCGAAGTGGTCGAAGGCATTATTGGCTAATGAGCCCTCTTTACGTATCCGCTGCTAAGGATTGCGAGGATGCATTCTACGTAGGATCGAATCCCCTTGTCAGTATATAATTGGTTCCAGGAAGACATGAATACGAGGACGCACAGCACGACTTAATATGCACGGTTCTCGAAATACTCCCCATCCACAGATGAGAATGGTTACGTGCCAGTGACTCTTGTGTTCGGGCTTATGTGAGGTCGTCGTGATTGTTGCACTATAAGCTTCACCACAGCGATAAGATCCACTTTGGACCAGTTTTCGAAGTACGGAGAAAGCCTTAGCATAGACGCCTTAAGCTATGCTGTGTACGCTAGGGACGGTGAAACACTATCACTGGCGCGGTGAAGGCGAGCGCTATGACGTACTACACTGGTATATGGGTCTTGGAGTGCGCCGGATTACGAAGCTTTGGGGTCTTAGAGACCCATCTGGCGAGTACTTATTGACCGACCTCGGTGCGCATTAATCCGAGCCTTCAAGTTGGACCGGTGGTGAGTTCAAGGAGGCTCGATTCAGCTTTCGCAGCGCCAAGTCACGTGATCACTTTCCACCTCAAGTTGCCAACGGACGTCACCACGCCTAGTATCCTTGTCGTCAGTCACCATGAGCTTTCAAGATATCGAGAGCGGCCAGTCTCGTCCAGCCCAACTGATTAGCACTACATCGCAATCCAGAGGAGACTCCACGTTCTTATCCCTACAGTCCTCGTTGTCTTTACAGGTGTTCAAGATCAACAGCAATGTTCAGGGAATCTTGAAATTGGTAGACCAACTCGGTACTACCAAGGATTCTCCTTCCTTTCGTAAACAACTGTGCGCCAACGCTGTTTTACCCGTCGAGCTACCTATAACCATTCCCCTCTAGTCATGACCTCACAGAAACAACGAGAGCTATGGCTAAACGTGGGTCGGAGGACTTGAAGAAACTCTCCTCCATACCAGTTGGCAGCGTGAGTCATTGTACGATGATTTGGTTCACGTCTAAGCACGTACTGTTCCCCAGTCGCATCACAAGACCTCACTACAGAAAACCTCGCATGATCTTCAGCTGTCCTTGGTGGCATTCCAGCGAGCACAACAGCATAGTGCCGAGCGCCAAAGAACAGTAGTCGAAGGTGTGAGGCTTGCCGTAGAGGACGATCGTGCCCATCTTTCGTAAGACACATTACCTGGACCATATTGTCCTTCTAATTCCGTCCAGTGAAACGTCACCCACTCCCCAACAGCAACAGGCACAGTTGCTCCAGTCCCAGCTATCGCCCCATGAACTAGCCTACCAAGAATCACTCATTCGCGAGCGAGAGGCAGAAATTCAGGAGATTGAGACTGGCATCCACGAATTGTCGGAAATATTCCGTGACCTTGGTACGCTAGTGAATCAACAGGGCGGCATGCTTGGTATGTACGCACTTGATATTTTCATCTCATCCTCTCAAACCTTGTTGACCTCTAGATAACATCGAATCGAACATCTATTCGATAGCTTCTGATACTAGAGGTGCTGCGGAGGAGCTTTCTACTGCTGCGGAACATCAAAGAAAGGCTGGTCGTCGTGCGGCATGTTTGATGCTTATCATCATGTTCGTGGTGGCTATTGTGCTTATGGCGGTGAGATACTGTATATTCATCTGTCCTTTTTACGTGCTGAACGTACATTCGGTCCAGATTTTGTTGCCATAACGAGACTGTTGGTTGTTTGCGTCCTATGAGAAGCACGGAGTTGTATGGTGAAATTAATGCCTTTCGTATTCTGCTGGAGCATGGTAATGGACAACGTGCATTCATAGTCTGTCATTATTCCTAAATCCCTATTGGAATCATTTTTCATGATACTATCTTGTAACGTGTATGATCCAGATGTCGACGTTTTTACGTCTTTCCGAGGGAACCGAGGAAACCGCAAGACAATCCACTTTATGTATGATTCCAGCTCGTCCAGTCTTGGCTCGCCTCACAGCCAGTTTACATAACCGAACGTCTCTGGAACAAATCGAAGCTTGCGGAAATTTGATGAGTTGTCCTGGCAGGAACGTGTCATGATTACCGACTATCCGTCTTCTCCACACACGCTCCGCACCACGATTTCCGATTTCATCTAGTTGCTGTGCGGTCTTGAAGTCATATATGACCACCATGCTTGGTCAGTCAGACTTGGCCAGCCCACCTCCGTCATCCCCTCCTATTTTCGCTACCCATGACTGAAACCGAAGCAGCCATTCAGGATCTGTCGCAAACGTTCGTGTTCGTTGTGCACCCCTACAATAGCTTTACGTTCGTAATGCTGCAGGTATTCTACGATCGTACGTATTTCAACTGCACGCCATCGCTTCGAACTGAGTATCAGAAGATGGTAGCTATCGCTGGGTTTACGGTACTTGTTTGGGATCATGTCGTAACATTCGACGACGAAGTGTGTGCTCTTTGAAGGATTTTGTGTCCGCATACCTCATGTTAGCTGGGCCTCGCAGGTTGAACTGATATGGAAACGTGACAAGGGACTCCGTGAGTGTCGGCAACTACTCCACATTTTGTTCCTAACATCGTCACGCAGTGGCGGGTCTTTTCTTGTTGGTGAGAGTGGGGTCCGCCACTATGTCGCATATCTCAATTTCAAATAGAACAGGTACCTTACACCGCTCGGCTTCATCGTGAATCTTGTTGGTGAGGTATACACATCCTGAGAGGGGCTTAACTGAGACGCTAGTTCAGCTTATACACTTCCCAGCTGGGGAAGCGAAGTAAGTCCATCTCTTTTACAACTTCCCTCCTCATTTAATGATTGATCGATTGTTGTAGACGTTCGGCCCTCGACTACTACCTCTAAACTACAACTCACCGTACGCATAGGTGTAACCATTTCGTACGGTATGAAGGTGCTATGACCGTTATAGGCACGCAAGTGGCTGGGTTTATCATGTTTCTCAGGTGAGCTCATTGCTGGACCGCACTCCGGATTTCTTACGACAGGCTGCCAAAGGACTCGTGCCCTCTACAACCGCAGGAAAGCGGTGATTTGGAGCGTCATGTTGTTATTCCTGATATGGGTTGGGGTGAATGCTTGGTTGCTCGTAAATGGGCAAGGTCTGTCATGATACCCACAATGCGGACATGTTCTCAATACTGCGATCACAGCGGTTCCCCACGCGTCAGGGTTGCATTGTATGTGCCTCTCGCTGCATGAGAGTCACGACTCGCTTATTGTTCTTTCCTGGCACAACTTGCATAGCATGCACTATGATCTTTGATACTCCATTGTGTGTGCTCTTGATGACGCAACGACCTCTTTTGATTGCTCATCCTTGGTCTAGAAGTAACATTGCATCAGCTTCCGCATGGCTACCTCTCCTCTACGACACCTATGTTTTTGCATTGACGTTAAACAAGACCACGCGTGGCATGGGTTATATCGTCAGGACAATGCTGTCTGACGGGTTAATGTACTACATGTGAAGAATGTTCCGATCGCCTTGTCACGTCTGCCTGGCCACTGACCTGCTGGTTATCTTCTAGTGTAATCTGTGTGGTCAATGTCGTTCTAACAATTATGATCGTGCAGGCACAAAACGGCTTGAAGAACATTACAGCGCAGTAAGTCCATCATTTCTGCGTGATGGGAAATCTTGAGCATTCGGTCTTTCTTCTCTATAGGCTCGAGTTATTGTGAGTGCACAATTGATCATCGAATTATATCGAGACCGTGACAATACCTTGTCAATTTCAGGCTTACGGTGCGTGATCTCGCGCGCGGGCGGTGGACGCATTTGCAAAGCTAGTCTAGGTGGCTATGGTGTCGCGTATCACACTCAATCTGAGGAAACAAGCAATGGAAGAAAAAGAAGCAGCATTTATGCATGTCGACAACTGGACGAATCTGAGGCGTACACAAATAGCGAGCGTTCAGCCGAATCGACCACGGAGAACAGTCAGCATGCTTGGGCGGAGCAATAGCATATTCCGTGAACCCCACGCCGAGTTACTGCGGCTCAGCACCGTGATAAACATCACGCGTGACTCGGTGATGTCACAAAGAGCTAGCTCTTAAAGAACTGGTAGGTTCTCTGTCTCTACGCTAGAGCGTAGGATACTTCTTCTCTTGGAGAAGTATGCAGAGGTATGATCAAGTAGAGACTTACTTGAGGAGACTTTGGAGCAAAGCAAGAGTGATTGAAGTTAGAGTAGAGCGTAGATTGCTAACTGAGGAGAGCGAATGTGAAAGAGCTCTCCCTTTATATACGATACAGGATTGTATGTATCTATTTGGACTGGTCCGTGCGCAGTCCTATCTTTCTACCTAATAAGGAAGAAGAGTATGCGATAGAATCGCACTATCTGTCATACATGTGTAGTAAGTATCCGATAGGATCGGTAAGTGAGTCATATATGATGACTCATAGTATGACGTATGAATAGCGAATGATTATCCAATATGAAAATGAATAATATGATATCAGTGGTATCAGGATAAGAATATTAGAATAAGAAATACCACTAGATATTTGACAGCTCTGTCGACGGAGCGCCGGAGGGTAACGTATGAACCAGAGAAAGGCCCTGTGTCGATGGATCGGTGTCATGTACTAGGACATACAGAGCTCACTAAATTAACGAGGCTTTCTTGTGAGGCACGATCACGTGATTTACAGTAGGCGGATATGTTTACCGGAGTGTTCCAAATGGGTCCGGGTTGCTTTGACTCGGGGCAAGTCAGCGCAGGACGCGACCTCGAAGAGCCACCTTAAAAGGTACACAGGGCGTTTCCCCGCCGCGAGCCATACCCTCCCGTCTCTGCGCATACCATGACGTCTTCCCCATCACACGCTATCGGCCCAGGCAAGAACGCGGGCGTCTCAAAGCTACTCAATGACTATGTCTGTCTCCTGTCTCCCTGACCCCAGAACGCGTCGCTGACTTGAGCCTCTCAGCAACTCGGCGACTCACTCGGCAAAGGCGCGTTTGGCCAGGTATATCGTGAGTTCCCCTTCCCGCGCGGTGACCCTAGGTAGACCGAGTGTGAAACAAAGGTGCTCTCAATTGGGCCACTGGCGAAACCGTCGCCGTCAAGGAAATCCAACTGAGTAACATACCCAAGGGCGAGCTCGGTCAGATCATGGTACTTGTTGGCTTGTTTGTCTTCTGCCCTATTCTCATCTCGCTCTGTAGTCGGAGATCGATCTGCTCAAAAACCTCAATGTACGGTACCTTTTCGCTCGACTGTCATCTCGCGACTGATCAAACATAGCATCCCAACATCGTCAAATACAAAGGATTTGTCAAGACACGAGAGTATCTGTACATCATTCTGGAGTACGCTTACTATGAACCATTTAGCTTTTCGTTGATCCTCGGCAGATTTTGCGAAAATGGATCTTTACACAACATATGCAAACGGTTTGGAAAGTTCCCCGAGAATCTCGTCGGTGTCTACATTCGTCAAGTCCTTGAAGGCCTCGTGTACCTCCACGATCAAGGTGTCATACATCGGGACATCAAAGGGGCGAATATACTAACCAACAAGGACGGATGTGTCAAGCTTGCGGATTTCGGGGTCGCTAGTTCTACTACTACCGGCGCAGTCAGCGACGATGCTGTCGTCGGTAGCCCATATTGGAGTAGGTAGTGTCTTCGTCTTGCTCACAATGCGTTAACGCATGTCGCTGTTAGTGGCACCTGAGGTTATCGAACAATCTGGGGCAACTACCGCCTCTGACATCTGGTACGTTGACCTACTTTCTGGTATCTCGTTCCCTCATACTCTTTTGCCACAGGAGCGTTGGTTGTGTGGTCATTGAACTTCTTGAAGGCAAGCCACCATACCATTTTCTCGACCCTATGCCAGCACTCTTCAGAATTGTACAAGATGATTGTCCTCCGATACCGGACGGTGCCTCCCCCATTGTGAAAGACTTCCTTCTTCACTGCTTCCAGAAGGACAGCAATCTCCGGATATCAGCGAAGAAGCTCCTTAAGCATCCATGGATGGTGGCAGCGAAGAAGCAAATAGATTTATCTGCCGGAAAGGATGGTCATTCGGGAAGTAGCAATTCCCAAACGCCATCTGGTTCACAAAAGCGTCCTACGAGTAATTATAATTACGATGAAGCTGTTCTTAAGGTGCAAGAATGGAACGAGGCTTTGAAATGTAATTTCTTTCCCATCTACACGTATCCGAAATAGTCTGATGATGTCTAGCCCCGCATCGTCCGTCAAAGCATGGTGGTCGTGCTGGTGGAGGAGATGGACCCCCACCATCGCCTACGCGTCCACTCCATAGCAAAGCTGGCGTTAATTTATTGCAGCACTCTGTCCTTGGCCTCCAACAATCAATATCAACACCGACGGCTCTCAAGCCACCGCCAGCCGCCCCAGGCAAACCATCTGCTCCCGTCGGACTGATAGAGATAATTCGGGACCCCTTGGCTGTTCTTCAGCAACCTGAGGAACAAACTGATAACTGGGACGACGATTTCGAGGATGGCCCGTCGTTTTCAAAGTTGCAAGGCAAGTGATTCACGTTAATTCTCTTGGTTCGCTTACCAGTCTACCTACATAATAGCATTGGATAAGTCAGCCGTGGAAGATGACAAACCAGAGGTCGACGACAACGCTCAAACAATACGTCCGAATCGTAGCCCAGCAGGCCCAGGAACGATTCCCCTAGCAAGAGCCCCTGCCCTGGATATCATCCCGATTGTGGAGGACTATTCTGACCTTGCATCGGAGGAAGATGATATCATCCTGCAGGAAAAGGTCGCGGATTTCAAGGTTAGGTCCAGCTTTCTCTGTTGATCATGATCGGACTAAGATCTGTCAATCTAGATGAAGAATTCTGTGCGCCGCGGCCTATTCCATCCAGATGACATCAAAACGCTTGGTATCTCTCCCAGTTCACCTGGTCCGACGTCGGCTCCGCTTCCTGGCCTCTCACGCAGGCCTTCTCGTCCTTCACTGAGTCCCGCGGGCCCGAACGGTCCGCCACCTGGTTCGCTTCGTTCACATTCACGATCGTCATCTTTTGTTGGTTCTGGGTCGAGTAATTCTGGATCATTTGGACGTTCTGAAGCTAGGCGAGTCGCGAGTGCGCATGAATTTGACAAATATACGGAAGAGGACGACGAGGACTACGATGACGTGTTTGGGAAAGCGAACGGCACCAGTGAGCTATTTTTCGTCCTGCTGTTCGAATTTTCGTAGCCAACAATCGAGCTAGCCCCCGAGCACCCTATGCAAACTTTGCAACTCAATACCCGACACTCCAACAAGTCCTGGGTGCGTTCATTGCAACTGCATTCGCCCTATTCAGCAAGTCGCTGACCGCAGATTAGCTAGGAGATGAGGACGACGAAGACGATCCTTTTGCCGAGGTATGATTGTTGCTGAGTTGCTGCTCCATTAACCTCGCGACTGGTTTAGATTGATGAGGGGTTTGCGGAGGACGATCTTGAGACTAATTTGCAACGAGATAAACACGCTCGTTTGTGCAGCATGGTTAACCAGCTGATCGACGAGCTCACGCCATCGGCACCCGACTTCCAGCTGCGGGATGCTTGCGATCAGCTTGTAAGTACTGGATCCACGCGAGTATTGTGGCCTTACCAATTGGCCGATTCACAGATTGCCATATTGACAGAGAATCCAGAGATGGCGTTTCAACTAGTTTCTTCACATGGTATGCTAGCAATCTTGGAGGTGTTAGAGGGAAAATGTTCTCGAGATGTGTTGGTGAAGTCACTTCATATAATCAATCTGGTACGGCACCCATTCTAGGTGGACATCCCAGCTGACCTATGCTTCGGTAGCTTGTCACAAGCGACCTTGGTGTGCTGGAGAGCTTCTGTCTCATCGGCGGAATCCCTGTCATGATGGGTGGGTTCGATCAATCATTCGGTGATTAAGGCTTAGATTGGATAGGTTTCACATCCAAGAAGTACCCCTCTGAGTGCAGGACTGAGGCGTCGAACTTTATCCGGTTACTCTGTCATACGTCGGCATTAACCCTCCAGATGTTCATCTCGTAGGTCCCCCCGACCATTGACAATCGTGTATCTCACCGCGTATAGATGTCGTGGACTGAAAGTCCTTGTCGACCTCCTCGACGAAGACTACACGGAGCAAAGCGAGCTTGTCGTGGATGCTCTGAACGGCATCGGAAGTGTGTTTGAGCTACAAAGCCCGACGACCAAGAACGACTTTTGCCGAATGTTTATCAGGGAAGGACTATTGGATCCTCTGTCCTCGGCGCTATTAAACGTGATGAGCAACCCAAGCAAGACTGCGATCGAGATGAAGCACAAGATTATACAGATCTTGTTGGTATTTTCGCAAGTGACTCAGAGCGATATCCACGTCCGAAATGCCATGGGAACGAGGAGAATCATTCGACGTAAGTTCCAGACATGTTGATTTTATTGAAGACTGATATGCGGCGTGTAGGACTAATGCGCGCTTGCGAGCTACTCGAGGGCGATTATCTAGTTCAGATGCTCAAGGCGGTCAAGCACCTTTCGATGAACGCTAATCTGCTTGAAGTACTGCAGAACGCGAATGCCATTGAGATCCTCATCAAACTTTTGGATGAGGACCGAGCTGGTCCTCACGGCACTGTAGGTGTTTTGTCTTTCTAAAAGGCGGACCGCTGTTTATACTGTATCTCCAGGAAATATCCAACCACATCTTCCAGACATGCTACAATCTGTGCCGATTGAACAAATCACGGCAAGAAGAAGCTGCTCAGGCGGGCATCATCCCGTGTCTCAAGCGTGTCATCGAGACCAGCTCGCCATTGAAACAATTTGCCCTTCCTATACTCTGTGATCTTGCGAGCGCAGGAAAGAGTTGTCGGAATTTGCTTTGGCAACACAACGGATTGGGGCTGTATCTGAGGCTCTTGGAAGACCCATACTTCCAGGTCAGTGCGTTGGAGGCTGTGCTGTCGTGGTTAGTTCACTTTGCACGTCGCGTGGAACAAGTGATGATTATCACCGCAGGCTGCAAGATGAAACTGCCAAGATTGAGGATCAGCTGGTCAAACCAGAGTCGTTGGATGCATTGCTGAAATGTTTTGTGTCAGCCAAAGCCAACTCGTTTGAGAATCTGCTCGACCCGTTGCTCAAGATCTGCCGCATTTCCAACCCACTCACTATTGGGCTTGCGAAGGCGTCCTTTTTCAAGCGCATCATCGATAGACTATCGCACAGCCGTGCGGTGGTCCGCCTCAATCTGCTACGTATCCTGAGGGCCGTCTGCGATGTGCATCCGAACCGGGCCATTCTGGTGGAGAGATATGGATTGCACGAAATTGTGACCAAGTTGAGCAAGGAGGATGGTGCTGTTCTTGTCCGAGAGTTGGCGAGGGAAATACTGCCAGCGCTTGCGCCTGCACTAAGGCCAGCACCCGGCAAGTCTGGGTTGAAAGGACCGGATACGCCCAAGAACAGTGCAATCATCGCTCCAAAGAAGGCACGGAGGACTGCATCGGAAACGTCGGCGCTGCTTGGTTCATCGGGTAGTTTTCTGGGGGCTGGGCCGGGTGCTACGGCAAGGTTGGGGGTCGAGCGGTCACACTCGTCATCGCGGCATCGACTTGGTGACATTGCATGGCCTGGGGGGAGTAGCCGTCGGCGGTGACATGTGAAGGGGACACTATCTGTACATTTGGACATGAATGCTTTCCATGTCACTCGTTATCGCTCATCAGCTTTGTGTATTTAACCATGCGCAGGACTCTGATTCACATATGATAGTAATGATTAATGCCGCGTTTCCGACGGGTCGACGTCTACTTGCGAGAGAAGGGAATCTGGAAACCCGAGACAAGAGCTCTGGCTTTGTTCTGAGCACCTTGGCCTTGGGCGTTTGTGATGAAGTGTATGTGCATTCCGTGAGTTTTTGGGTAAGCCTCGAGGTTGACCTCGATCTGGGGGAACAAGCCAAGAGCCTCTGGGGGAAGACCAAAAGAAACCACGCCGGCGACGCCACTGGGGGTCTGCATGTTGGCGGAGGAGGGGGGGAGTACGATGCCAGGGAACTCGCGCAAGCGGGGCAAGACGAACTCTGAGAGAGTGGCGATGAAGTTGTACATCTGAGGGCCCTTGAGCTCGACCTTGACGCCGAGGGGGAGGCCGGGGCGCACCCAACCGCTGACGGACTTTTTGCCCTTGACGATCTGCACGCCGGGGGAGGAGTGACGACCGCCCCCCTGGTTTGTTTCGCCCGAGATGGCGCGGAAGGAGGCGATCGCGTTGAGGAGGACGCTCTTGCTGGAGACGGCCTCTTTGAGCATGGTGTGGAGGACGATGCGCTCGAGCTGGACGACGTTTTGCGGTGTGGTGGGGGGGGCAGGTTTTTTCCCGAGACGGTCGCCGCCGACGGGGGGGTTGAGACGGTTCCTGGAGTAGGGGTCCGCGGGGTCGAAGCGGAGACGGACGTCGCGCGGGGGGGGACGTGGGCCCGAGTGGTGGAGGTAGGACATGTACATGAGGTCGTCCTGGAGGGTGGCGTGGTAGTGCTCGCGCAGACGACACGGGGCGGTGTCGTGGAGGGCGAGGTCGACGTGGGGGATGGGCACGCCGCGGGCGTCGAGGGGGAGGGGGCGGCGTATCCTGGGGGGTGTGCGGAAGAGGCGGGCGACGGACATGACGGGGAGAGGAGAGGCGGGATTTACATAAACAAGATAAACAAACAGACAAATAAGCTGGCTGACGTTCTTTTCGTTCCTCATGTTGGTGCCATGGGACGAGACGATCGTGCCAGCGCTGCGAAAAAGTGAGTGCGACCGCGCGTCTGGCCCGTCGTCGCTCACGTCTCCCCAAGGACTCGAGAGCGAGAGCCGCATGCTCGCAAAACGCATGTCCGTCGCGTCCATCGCCTCCGTCGCTGACGAGCCCCAGCCCTCCGACCTCTCTCGACATCCCCCCGAACCAGCCAAATCGAGCGCGATACCCCGTCCGAGTCTCCAGCTCTCCAGGCCTCCCCCCGAACCCCGCTCGGATCCCTCTTCCAGCACCCGCCTCACCGGCCCGTTCTCGTCCCTACCACTGCGCGCCCGCACCTACTCACAGCCCCCGTCCCCTCCGAGCGCGTTCGCAAACCACCCCCTCCCAACCCCGGACTCATCCCGGCCCACCTCTCCCCGCACCTCCGATGTAAAACCAACTCGCATACCGATCGCGGCCCGCACGAGGACAACAAGCTCGTCCAGCCATGCCCACAGCATCGCCCACAGAGCCGACAGCCGCACCGGTAACAACCACCGTCCATACCAACTGCCCACCCCTGACACCTCCCAGGACCACTGGGTCGCCAAGGCAAACGAACCACCGCAACCATCAACCCCTCCGACGGCCTCCATGCGCCACCAGCGTTCCAGCATCATGAACGAACCGCCCCCCTTTCCAACCCCTTCGATTACCTCTTCCGCACGTTCCAGAATCCCCCTCGAACCAAGGCCTTCCAATGACTCCGAAGAACGCCCGTTCGAGCACTGGTATAGAGGAGACATACACAGAAATGGTGGCGTCGGCGAGCTCCGCGTCGCGAAGCATGTGGAAATGTTACAGATCGCCAACTACGGTCACAACCTCCGAAAAGGCGTTCGCAGGCAATCCCGCGATTTGTCTGGCCGCATGGATCCCATCCGGGCCCGCAAGAGGGCCGACAGCATCGGCACCGGAACCCACGAAAGCCTACACCTTGACGAGGACCCGACGAGAGATGTAGGCATGGTCCTGGACGAGACCCCGCTGACCGACATCGAAGCCGGTCACGATTCAGACCCAGAAACGTTCTACGACGCGTATGCCGCTGCCGATCCAGAGGCAGACCCAGACGACACGATCCGCTCCAGAATCCGCTCGTCCACAGTTGGCTCTTCACCTCCCCCGGTCTCATCCAGCCGCAGTCGAACGCCCACGAACGCCCGTCCCGCTCCAGAGGGCAGTGCGACGCCGAAACGCGCAGCTCACATACAGACTGCCTCAGATCCCTTGCGATCTATTCAGCCTTCAGTTCCTCCGCGAACGAGCTCCGAGAGCGCCATGCAGACTCCAGGCCCTCGCACACGCACAGTATCACGCACCACGCGCGCAACTTCTCCGATATCACAATCGTCTGATCAATCACACACAAAGCGTCGAGCGAAAAGCCCTGCTGCAACCTCACCCACTCCGAAGAAACCAAAGGTAAAGGCAAAAACACCGCCTTCGGCGACGAGGAAGGATGATCCTCGAAATCCCATCGCCACTTATCCCACACCAGAAGGAGATGCGATGGACGCAATACCTACGTGGACGCAGCCGGTCCAGATGGCCGGCAATTGGGACGAGGCAAGTGTCTGTCGCATCGTGTATAACATACTTGCCGCTCAACGTCAGCTCCACTCGATAGGTGGTACTTCCCGTCGTGGCGCGCAAAAAGGGGTTGGATGGGCAATACGAACAGGCTGATGGAAGCCCGAAACCCAGAACGCAAGAATCGCCCGTTAAACCTGTATGCATCATTCCTTCGTCCCGATTCGTGGCCTCTTTATTGATCGTCCTTGTGCAGGCACCTGGTACATTTGGATTCGACTATACAAAGTACCGGCCGCCTGTTGACGAGATGGAATTACACGAGTTTAGTCATCTCCCAGAACCCGCCTTGCTTCCTGAGCATGATCTGGCCCCACCACCCACCAAGGCATCCCCCGAACCATCTCCCAAACCTGCATTCCGGAAACCCATATTACCCCCTCTTGAACAGGAAGATCCCCGGACAACCGTCCCAAGGCCCCCTGAATCTCCTGCACCCTTTGCGCGCTATCGTATCGATCATCAGCTACCTACGATTAATGTCACGCGGCCATCCGCAGAGTTCACCGAGCAACGACAAGAACACGATTATGAGGACGATAACGGGGGATGCTGCAAATGCGTCATTATGTGATTTTGTTGATATTCATGGTCATTTGGGTGTGCTCTTTCTGTTCATTTTTGCTTATTCATCGTGCATCGGTCTCCATCCCCTCATGTTCCGTCACGCTCTTAAATTCTTTTGTTTCGTTCGATTACGTTCCTATGCCGTCCCCTCGGGATGGTTCGTTACAACCTCTTTTGTGATGATTTCCGTTTTGTGCACTCATCACGGTATACCTCTTTTATTGATACATACCATGACGGAGTGGAATGCCCCTCGTTTGTCCTCGACCCCACGCCTTGCCCGCTTCATTGGACCTGCTCGTTCCGACTCCATACGTGTTGCATTTCTCTCCATCACCTTTTTCAAGACCACTCTCACGCTCATTAGTGAACCACTTGTATGAAATCGCTCATCCTTACATCTCTTTTCACTCTTTGACGTCCTTTGAACCTAGTTATCACTGCAGTAAGTAGTCTTTCTTCCAAGAGTGGTTTCACCAACCATCCTAACCCATCGCATATCATAATACGTACAAGCGGATATTATTTACACTGCGCATACCAATGTTTTAAATCCGACTCATCAGCATGCCCGGGTGACGTCGAACGTTCTGCTTGCGCGCAGATACCCTTGAGCGTCTGACCGTACTTCGTCGATAGCATAAGCAACGTCGACGCGATAAATCCCCTCCGCATCCTCCAACTCCACCGCCGTCCGATTTGCAAACGCGTCCAGCACCCGCCCGTCCTGGCTCCACGAGATCGTGTAGCTCTCTGCGCGCTCGACGGGCTGTTCCCTCAACTGAGCCAAGGCCACGAGCTCGAGTGCGACCACATGGCGACTGGACCCTGAACACGTCACGCGGAGATCGTCAATAAGATCGACGCGTTTAAGGAGGGAGAGCCAGAGCCCTTCCATGCAAACGCTGCAAAAATTAGGTCTGGCGACGGTGCGCATCAGGCAGTCGTCGTTGGTGGGACGATACGAGGTCGCATTGTCGAGGTCATACCTGGGACGGACGAGCGTCAGGACGACACTGAACCGAGACGTCTCGCAGCGCATGGCATACGTACGTGGAAAAAAGGCCATAGTACCCTGGCGTCGAGTCGAATCTAGTGGTAGGCATCGTCAGGGGCACGTCGGGCGATGTCGGTGACGCTCACTCTTGGGGTGACCCGAGTTCGAGCACCTCGACGCTACAGAGTTGAGCAAGACCTTGAATCGCCTGGTTTCGGAGTACAAACACGAGCGTGTGCTCGCCTTCCGTCAACCCCGACTCAAACTCGACGTCGTAATGCCACCGATCGATGCCAATGTCGTTTCGAGGTGTCCATTCGAGATTGGTGCCATCCAGGTAGATTGCAAGGTCGCCCGCTTGAGGGACTCCCGATAGGGAAAATTTGACGAGGTGGCGCGCGTACGTCCCAGATGATGAGAACGCCACCGACCATGGCTTCCCGGCCTCAAGAAGCGTCCAGGGGTATGCCTGCATCGGCATGACAGAACGTTCTACGCGGGGGTGGTCAGGATGCGATAGCCAATGCACCCATGTCACCTTTTGAATGTCGTGTACGGAGTTGATGCCAAAATAAGCGAAGCCACCATCGTATTCCTCGCCAACGTCGATGATGGAATGTCCGATTTCATGGCGGAGAACGAGCGGCCCATTTGCCAGAGATGCGGTCGTCGTGCTTTGGGGTTCAATTACGCCATATCCATGTCAGTCGCGTTTTCAGGTGTCGATAATTATCTTACGTGTATTCCCCTCCGATGCCTGAAACAAACGTGATGCACATTCATATTCCTTTTCTCGGGCGAGGATGAACTTACCACCATACAAGGGATCGTTCGCTGTGAAGAAACGTACATCAATTGCCAGAAGACGGGCACCGAACAATGAAATCCCGACCAAGAAGAATTCCGTAATTGCACTTGTGACCAAGAGAAGCACAAGCGGCGAGGGCCACGTCAGAGTTGTTAGCATACAGTCCTCTCAGCTCGGTGCCATCTCGGTATAGGCCGAACGGTGTGCTGCAGGAGATTCAAAAAGTATACCTAAGCCTGTGCACCTCGATGGAGCTCACTCTTTGGCTTTCCCGCCGACACCAATGCCACTCTACCATCGGACGTCAGCAAGGCCATGGTTTCATGTGCACGCGGAGAGTCTAAGCACCTCTCTGCTGGGCGTAAAGACAGCCCAAAAGTTGAGTAAAGGCTTGACAGTGAAGAACGTTTGGTTCGTCGACAAATCACGTGCCAGACGAGTGGCATCGTCCACAAAGGTCTGTCGTTCTTCGGCGGTATCTACGACGGGGTCAGGCGCGCCGCGGGAGACGGAACGAGGATACTGCGAACGGCTCACGTACAACCGTCGGCAAAGAAGGCGAGGTCGACGCGATTTTCCGCAGGTCCGGAGGTGATCAGCGGGATAAGTTCCAACGGTGGTAGGTCAACGTCCAAAAGGTGCATGCTGGGGGGAGCATCCCGAGAAAATGGGACCTGGACAGACGGGGCAAGTTGGAGAAGCACGGCGAGGTCGTTGGAACAGTGAGACTGAGCTTGCGATAAGAGGGCGGGTGCGTCGTAAGACAGCATCCGGAGCACGTTCTGGGTTTCCCCGGGACGGGGAACGGGGATTGGGGTGACCTCCTTGACGACGTCCTGGCGCAGGAGATCCTTGTGTATCTGTGCGAATCGAAAGGCGACGACTTGGCAGAAACCGTCGAGTGGGTTTACTCGTAAGACGAGTTCCTGTGGGGCTGCAGACACGCTACCGAGTAGGCTGGTAACGACGAGGATGGACGAGGACATGCATTTCATGGGTGAGTATTCAATATTCAATTCTGATTCGGGGGCTCGCTGGTAAAGTTCGGGCGAAAGGGCCGGGCGACGGGTAAATAGTAGACAACAACCGTTACAACGCGAGAATGAATAGCAGCTCAAATTGAACCGAGAACAGGAACAGGACTATCTTGTCCTACATTTACCGGTCGAGTGCAACTAACCCACCGAGAGAAACTTTCGCTTTCGAGGCCCAGCACCACTGGAACGACGAGGTGAACACTATACTTGCCATTTATGGCACCGGAAGTATGTTGAACCGGGGTGGCCTGGTGAGCTCGAGCCGACGCTCGGAAGAATACCACGATCATCATGGTCAGAACATCCACCAAACTTCGCATACCCCACCCTGCAGGTGCATTTACCCTCGTAGGGGTTTTGGAACAGTTGGATCCATTCCTGCCGACAAATGGAAGAAAGGTCGCCCTGGTAGGTATTCCTGCATGAAACGGATTCATGTATTGAGGATCACACGCAGATTCTACATGGAACGATGGGGTAAGCCACAATGTACACATCTGTCTGTGCTCTTCCGATCTCCTTCCAGACATAAGGATTACCTGTTCCAGAAGCGGCTCGCATCCAGGCTGCCGCTTGATTCCTTTAGGTTCGACTTTCGGTACGCGCTCATGGCATGTGATTCTATCGGCGCTCACTCGTGTCATTTAGGGGAAACCACGAGAGCGGCGGCCAATGGAGACAGGGGAGGATTGCCGACGATGTCGAGGACCTTGTGGCGGTCGTCTCGTACCTCCGGTCTACCTACGACTATGAAATTCACATGGTCGTCGGGCATTCTCGTGGTTCCGTTGCGGGTATGTATTGGTTATGTACATCCGAAGAAGGGAAGCGTGTGAGCGCTCTGGTCAATGTATCGGGACGCTACAGGATGGATGTGAGAATTTCGAGTCTGTTTCGCCATCCAAACTAAAAGAGTCATATTTAGCGAATATATGGTGATGATGACTGTTTTCGAGGATGAGTGAGACGCTCACCCAATGCAGACAACGCCGATGTCTACAAGGAAGAATTCGAGACCAAAGGATATTTCGACTGGAAAGTGGTGGTCGCGCGTAAGCCTGTGGTACAAAAGATATACCCTCATGACTTGGAGGAGTTCTCGCGTTGGAACGCGAGTATCGTCTGGGACAAATTTCCATCGAACATAGATGTCCTCACGATACACGGCCTCGCTGATGGGACGGTGCCCGTGTGAGTCACACTTGCCTCTTGGATGGCAAGAAAAAAAAACGATGAACTCACTCGGCTATAGTTACGATGCGATCATCTACGCGCGTGCGTTTGGATGCAGAGCACCCGGGACGCACACCCTACACCTTATCGAAGACGCGGATCATAACCTTACAGGGGTGGGCATTTTGGGCATTCTCGGCGGCGCTGTGGAACTAACAGCTGTATATAGCGTCAGGACGAGGTCGTTGACTGCATCCTTGAATGGTTGGAAATAAAACATGCTCATTCTTTGGTCACAGGGGTGTTCAGGACAGGCACTCGGGGAAAATTATAGACGGCATGTCTATAACGGCGTGACCGATGTGTGCCATAGGAGGTCCGTGTTAATGAGCATGGGAGTGGTTTCTTGAACAAGCTATAGTTGATGGTGCCTTAGATAACAAACCAGGACGATGATGAACGAGGCGTCCTGGTCCGTAAGAAATTTCGCACGTTGATATTCCCCGTGCCAAGTGTGGATCGTCGATTTTAACCGAACACGACGTCCGTGTTGGCTGTTCGGACCGATGACGACCCGCCCACTGAGGTTCTATCTACCGTCCGTGATTCTCGTGCAGAGAATGGTCTGGCGTCGATGGGGAGACATTGTTGCCGGGTAGGGCGGACAGGAGGGACGGCATTTCGACGAGGGACATGTTGGCAGGCGATGCGCGAACGCTGTAGAAGAGGTCCGCGGTTGGTGCCAAATGGAAGCGGGGATCACGAGGGAGTCCCACCTTCATCTCAACTCCCGTACCAGGCCAGTGATTCGCGCGGTTCAGGCGCACGGAAATGGCGGGAGTAAATTGTAGTGGGAGTCGAACGCAGACTTCGACTGGAGGATCGGACAAGCACTGCCAAGAGTCAAACAATCAAGCACGCATGTGATCAGACGGCAATATAGTAGGGTAAATGGCTACAGAACAAGAAGAGAAAAGGTGGTTGTAGTACAGTAGGTAGATATAGGAATACGGAGCATTAGAGACAGGGCGAGGGAATGCGATGAGACAAAAAAATTACACGAATTACGCGAGTCCTTGGTTAAGAGATGTGATTAATAGTTCCTCGTCCATGACAGAGGAATATGCTGTCCAAACCAAGCAATATATGTCCCGAGCACGGATATTAACGATCGCGATGAGGCCGCGACCTGGTGTGGCGAATTACGGATGATGGTTTACAGTGAATGAGGGGCGCGTGACGTGACTGGAACGCAGAGGACTGCGGGCTGCGGGCGCAGCTGGAGGAAATGACGAGTCAGAAGAAGACGGGGGCTACTGAGCTCGCGGCGGCGCTGACTGTCGTGCGCGTGGAGCCGGGGTCAAGAGAGGACTGGGACTGAGCGGGCTGTGTGCTCTGGCCGGATTTTGGCTGGCCGGGTGCGGGCTGAGACGCAGGATGGTCGTGCTGGGGTGCCATGGTGAGAGGGGACGGGTGATGGAGGGACGTGGCAGGGCGCCAGGGGGGATTAAATAGGGGAGGGACATCGCCTGGGGAGAGGAGGTGACGACGGAACCGACACTGAGCCGACACGGAGATCATTGCAAGGGTCACACGGGAAGATCTGAGCAAAGACTGTCGCTGCGTTTGACGAGCCATCGAGACGAGCATAGCCAACTCTCAAATCAGATCTGCCCTCCTCGGCATGCCCCGCTAGTGGCTGTGCTATACATCGAGATCTTATTTCCCGGCTCTGCGTCTACTCGTACACATTTCGATGCAAACACCCCCAGAATCACCGTCCCTCGCCTAGGAGACGGTCGCAACGATCTTACCACTAAGGAAAACTTAGCCTTCCCCGTCTTCGATAACGTTGGTGCGACTCGCCTATTCCTGTTCTCTGCCATTTCTTGGTGTGCCTGTTGAATCTCGTTCATTGAATACACCTGGGCAGTTTAAGTAATCCGTGTCCACCGGGTCAGATCGAATCCCTTGGAAACGGTCACAAACCTTGTGAACGTAGGTCCGTATCGGCCCACACCCTTCTGCTCCTGTTATCCGATCGACGACCTCTCCGAACCTGGCGCTTCCATCATTGATGAGCCTGTTTCCCGTGCGACTCTACAGCATCCGCCCACCTCTGGATCAGCTCCGTTTGATATTCCAAGCTCCGGGAACGCAGCGTAGATCCCTGGATCTTGAGCCGCTTGTACAGGATCGGCTGTAGATTGACACAGGGGACCTCGCTTCCTTTGAATGGCTATCTTTTAATGAGTTTCGCGGATAGCAGGCGTGTTTACCGCTCAGAAATGAAAGTAGTGTCATTCTTCCATCAATTGCCAACGATTCGATGTTCTTCTCCCAGTGCGTGCGTCCGACGAAATCGATGATGACATCCACACCCTTGCCGTTGGTCGTTTTCTTCACTTCTTTCGCAAAATCGTCGCAGGTGTAGTTCACGGCATGCGTAGCCCCATTCGGGATCGAAACAAGCCAATTCAGCTTGTCCCTGGTTGACGCCGTTGCTGTGACAGTGTTCCTGTGTGCGGTGATTGCTTAGCACACTGCAATCACCCGTATCTTTGCAAACTTAATGTATTGAAACGCCATCAAAATGACTCACGCGCCGAGAACACGTGCAATTTGAATTGCCGCAATCCCTACACCAGACGCTCCAGCATGAACGAGGACGTCATCACCTTTTTTTAGTTCGCCATATATGACCAGCGCTTGATAGGCTGAAACATGATGTGAGCAGTGAATCAGGCTGCTTGATGGGCCCGACCTATGTGCCGGGCAACCGAGCATGGAATCCCCACGCGCACCTGTAATGAAGTTTTCGGGAATACTTGCTGCCTCAACCCAAGACAGGTGGGCGGGTTTCTTGATCAGTAGCCCTTGATTACATACGACGTACTCGGCGTATGCACCCTGGTGAAGTCATCGTAAGACACAGTGTTCCCGCCCTGAGAGATTTCATGATCCGTACCCCTCCGATAAGGCCATACACCTCGTCGTCAGGGGACCACCTCGTAACTCCCGGCCCGAGCTCGCATACGACGCCGGAGAATTCGACGCCTAGAATGGGCGATGCACCCGGAGGCGGAGGATACCTACCCTCGCGCTGAGACAAGTCCATGCGATTCAGGCCGAATGCAACCACCTGAGAATGCCGTCAGCCATGCATGGCGGCAGTATGGGAGGGGATATGCACTTTGATGAGCACTTCACCCTCCTTTGGAAGCGGTCGGTCGAAATCTCCGATGTAGAGGTTCTCGATGGGGCCTTGGCCGCCCTTGATCAGCACAGCACGCATTGTAGACATCCTGAGCGCAGGGAAAAGGTGCGAGAAAGAGTCTCAGGCCAGGCTGGTACCCACGACTCCACGAATGACTAATACGGTCATTTCAGCTCACGGAGTGGATTGCTGCCAGCGCGAGTCACAACAAAAGTGGATACATGGACGAACGAACCCAATTCGGCGAGCTTCAGGGCAATGTGGTCGGCTAGAACCCTGAGTTCCTGCACCTGGCCATCCACATTTCGATACCGTGGTCGAAACGTTTAACTACCACCTGGGATTATTGTCTGACTAAGCATGGTGATGACAAAGACCGTTTAACCCGAGACTCTCCGTTCTCCAATAGCGACGCTGCCCGACTTCGCTTCTCTGCGACAGTAGACAACATCTTTGAATCGCGGGCAACCTCTCTGCCGATGCGAGTCGCCAAGGAGTCTTTGGACGGCCTGCCACTCTCTGGCAAACAGCTCAAGGTCGAAGAAGTTCAGGAGGCATATGTCGAGAAAAAGGACAAGTGAGCCCTGCTTGCTTCGATCGTTCTACCCGTCAGCCTCACCCATCACCATTTCAGACTACTTGGTGCAATAAATGTGACCAAGGATATCTTGTCGAGCCTACGGGAATTTAACAAGAATGATTGGATTGTTCGGTATCCCACACTCCAGGGGGAGTCAAACGACGAGTCCGCCACACCGTCAAAGACAAAGCCTCCTCGTTCTATTCGCCGCTCTTTGTCTTTTGTCGACGACCCGTCAACTCAGACTGAAGTCCTCTACACACCTTCCCGCCAAGGCTCTGCTCTAACCTTGGCATCAATCGCCGATGCTGAGGAACAGCCCTGTGAGCTTGCAGATGAAGCTCCGGAATGCTCGGCGCAGAAGGAGGTCTTTGCCGGCGATTTCGCCATCCTCCGACTCGATCTTAAACTTGGTCCCCATGGTTCTTCCACGTCCCCCGCTACCCTGGTCTCTCAATTGGAGAAGGGGTCCATTGCCAACCTCCTGGATGAGCGTATATCTGCTGCGCTTTCACACATGGATAGGCTTCGACGTCGTGTCGAGGATACGTCATCCAAGGTTTTGGTGACAGGGGACCTCAACTCTGGGAAATCTACCTTTGTCAATGCTCTACTTCGCCGGGAGGTAATGCCGGTCGACCAGCAGCCTTGCACAACCGCCTTTTGCGAAGTCCATGATGCTGCCGAGAATAGCAATATCGAGGAGGTCCACATCCTCAAGGATGGAGTACAATACTCCGCCAGTGACGACTCAACTTTCTCACGTGTCTCTCTTGTCGACTTGGAGACCATTGTGACGGACAATGAAGGCAATCAGCCTCGGCTCAAGGTGTATTTGGCAGACAGCAGAGCTGCATCGGAATCATTGCTCAACAACGGGGTTGTTGACATCTCACTTATAGACGCACCGGGCCTTAATCGGGATAGCCTCAAGACTACCGCCGTTTTCACTCGGCAGGAAGAAATTGACGTCATTGTCTTCGTTGTCTCGGCTGAAAATCACTTTACCTTGTCAGCCAGGGAGTTCCTCACGAATGCCAGTAACGAGAAGGCCTATCTCTTTATTGTGGTCAACAAATTTGAGCAGATAAAGAACAAGGAAAAGTGCAAGCGGCTCGTTCTAGAGCAAATCAACGAGCTTAGTCCGGGTACACACGAGAATGCGCAGGACCTTGTTCACTTTGTTGACTCTGCAGCTGCACTTCGTCCGTACACTGCCAACCCTGCGTTCGACGACCTCGAGTCGTCGTTGCGCTCCTTTGTTCTTTTCAAGCGGTGCACGTCGAAACTTCAACCTGCTTCGACTTATTTGCTCAAACTCTTGGCCGACATCGACTTCCTTGCCGGCGCGAATGCCATCGTTGCCCAAATGGACATCGATCGTGCCAAGGGTGACCTGGAGATAGCGAAGCCGGTGTTTGAGAAGATGAAGAATGAGAGGGAAAGCTTGGAGGATGCTCTTGAGTCTGTCGAAGAAATCGGTGCTTCTACTGCCGCAGAGAGCGCCAAAGGCATCCTGTCTAGTGCTCTTGAACGGGTTGGTCGTGGTCAGCCTGGTATAGACGGTGCTATCACCCTTCCTCGCTTCCCCGGGTTCCTTTCCATCTGGGGCTACGCGCGCGATGTTCGCAAGGCTTTACTCGCCAGCTTGGACGCTGCAGTCAAGCTTGCAGAGGAAGAGGCTCGCCTTACTTCTACAGCCGGCGTCAAAAAGATTGGACTACTTGGAGATCGATTCCTTCCGGAAGGTGTGGAGAGATCGCGCCGTGTGTTTATGCCGGAGGCTATGTTTAGCGTTCGACCGGGTAAACAAGCCTCCGCTCGCCGCCGGGCTTCCTCCACGGCCAGTGCGGTCGTTGCAGGTGGCGTCTACAATCTTGGAATAGGTCTCTCACAACGCTCCGACATGCTGGACGCATCAGTTCTTGATTTATTCGATTTCAACCATCATTTGTGGGTACACTTTGGAGATGGAACGAGGGACAGGGAAGACACTGAGGAGAAGAACGCGACACTGCTTAGCGTTCTCTCTGTGGGCATAGGGGCGTTGACGATGGTGGGAGGCAAGGCGATCGGCATGCGTGGATTCATCGATGGTGCTGTCCGCATCTCCGAGTTGTTTGCAGACGAGTCAGCGAGGAGATGGGCGGGGCCTGTCGTCGGCGCAGTGGTGATCGGTGCTACCACGTACTTCATAATGGAGTTGCCGAGGACGATACCCAAGACCGTCGGCCGCCGGATTCGGGCTTCGCTTGTCAAAATTGAGGACGGTGCTACCGAACATGAATTGTTTGTCAACGCGCATGCAGGGCGCGTGTGTCGCGAAACACGCAAGGTGTTGCGATATGCATCTTGGGATCTTCGGGAGCGTTTCCGGAGTGCGATGGAGGACAGAGGGAAGGAAGTTCAGAACGCAGAAGAACTTGAGAAGAAGGCAAGGAATGCACTCGACTACTTCCACGATATCGGACAGAAGACGGGGGTCATTCGCAGCGACGCTGGTCTGGTCACTGCAGTGTGAAGGTGACTTGTGGTTTGTTGCAACGCAATACAGCCCATATGTTTTCTGTCATGTATGGTTTCTTTCCTCCTTGGTGCTCCGTGTATGGTTCGCTTTCTTTGAATCTAGTTGTGTCGGTTCTATGATCCAGTACACCGCCGGGTTTGACTATTTTTGTCTCCTGGAAATAATATCACTCCGCAGCAGACAACACGGACAGTGACCACGAGAACATAACTGCCATGCTTCCGAACTGTGCTTGCATGCGGCATGAAGGCTCGATCAGGCATCGGGTTCCTAACTGACCACCGCACCACGCTCTATGGTGTCCGAACTTACCACCCAAGCTTATTTTTGTCATTGCATTGTAGCCGCCTCTCCGCTGAGAACGCAATCACCATCGCCGAATGGCCGAGTATATATGGATTAGCATCTACTGCGATGGCCCATAAATCACTCGTTTCGCTCCTACTGCCAGTCCAGGCGTATTTGACCCGGAATATCCTCCCGAATGTCCGCAAGCTGGCTCTCTCTCATCGTCTTCAGTCTCGCTGCTTTGCCGCATGTGTCTGCTACCCAGTATTCGCTAGCACAAGAATACTATGGGTCAACTTTCTTTGACTCGTGGACGTACTACAACTATTGTATGTACATTTTTATTCTTCATGAATTTCTTGCTCGAAGCCCTGGACAGATGACAACCTCACGAATGGAGATGTCAAGTGAGTAGACTGGTTGTCCGGTGAGGCTACGTGTTGACTTGAGTAGTTTCGTGTCAGCCCAGACCGCATTCGCTGACAACCTTACCTACGTCGACGCTACCACGTCTCATGCATTCATAAAGGTTGACAACTTTACAGACGTAAGGACGACGGGTTATGTTATTCTGTTTCACGAGCGGGTGTTCACCCACACTTTTTGGATCCATAATAGGTTGTTTGGAACGACAAACGAAACTCGGTCCGGATTACGAGCAACGACAGCTACGCTGTGGGTAGCGTGTGGGTGGCAGACATGTATCATGTGCCTTACGGCGTAAGTTTGATCCTTTAAGACCACTTGTATGATGTGCCGATCTCATAATTGGCCGCCCAGTGCTCGGTCTGGCCTGCATGGTGGAGGTGGGTGACCCGCGTCATTTGAGTGACCATCGTGTGCAAACACGTTTCCATAGCCAAGCAGCCGTGTGGCCTCAAGGAGGAGAAATTGATACGTTTGAAGGTGTTAACTTGCAGACAAACAACCAAATGTCGCTGCATACTGAAACTGTTCGTATCCTTTCGACCATTCCTTAAAGGTTTTCATGACTGTCCATTCCAGGGATGCACACAAGTTTCGCCAAACGAGACCTCGACACTTGTCACTAGTACTAACTGCTCGTGGGCTGCTAATGAAAATCAGGGTTGCATTGTCTCGGACCCGTCTTCATCGTCTTTCGGAGCCGGATTCGCTCAGGTTGGCGGGGGGGCATTTGTGACGGAATTTGCGTCAACTGGTATCAGGTACGCCCATTATGGTCTCGACTGGGGTGTGTGAGCACTTTTCTCACTAGCTACTCAGCATATGGTTCTTTGAGGTCGGTAGTGCGGCCATCTCAGCCGTGGATTGTCTTGACCCTGATCGATGATCAACCAGCGTTCTCAAATCCCAAGCGCGTTGTCAAATAATGAGAGCACGATTGACACGTCCACTTTTGGCGTCCCAGTCGGTAATTGGCCTTCCACAGGTTGCAACGTCCCTGAGTTCTTCCAACCACAACACCTTATTTTTGATATCACACTCTGTGGAGGTATGTCCCTTCGTACGATTCGCAAAGAAGAACGATGTGTTGACTATTTAATCAGATTGGGGTAAGTAACGAGAACTATGTTATGCCCAACTTGCTCATATGATGCACATCAAAAAGCTGGCAATTCAGAGATTTTCAACCAGACATGCTCAGGTGTCTGCTATAACGACTATGTCATTGGTCAACCGTCTGGATATGACAACGCCTATTTCGAGATTGGTTATGTGAGAGTGTTCGGCGCCGAAGGCACGAGCACTGTTGTGTCAAGCTCCGGTTCGGCAAGTGGCAATGCGGCACCAACTTCCACGTCGGCTACTTCGTCGAGTTCAGCATCCAGACTCACGGCAAAGTACGGTTCAATCGTGGCATCTGCCTTGGTCGCCATCGGGGGGCTTGGCGTGATACTTTCTTAGTAACTTTTACTTCCCACATGCCAGCCTTTTGTGGTCGGTCACTCGTAGATACCCGGGACGATAGGTAGTCGGTGGACAGCTATTATAGTCCTTATAACGATATTTTTTATCAAGTTTCGTTTCCTCTCCGACTGGCGGCTGCTAGGATCAGGCCCGACTTGAAGAAGTGCTGTCATCAGACCTCTCGCGTCAAGTGAACTGAACGCATCACCCGATCAGGGCAAGATGTGGTAAAGAATTGGGCGATGTGACGAATGGGGTGGTTTTAACGGATATACCCGCAAGGCCTGGGAACTGCGTTCGCCGGCAGGAATTCACAACCCGCCGAATTCGAGCTTTCATTTACGGTTCTGCGGCTGCGCTCAGGGTTCGGACGTTCAAGAATTCAAGCTTTATGGCCAAGACACAAAACCAACGACCACGTCTGCCTTGACGACGTAGATTCGAAAACAAGGTGTCTCATACAGAAATAACGTGGTGCACTCTTGGCTTGCCAGGAACGCGGAGCTCGTAATCAAACGAGAGATCCATCTGGTTCCGGAAGAATTTCAAGAATTCCGAAACCTTATTCTCCGCCAGCGCGTGCCATGTGGCCACGCTCGAGCTGGCGACGTCTCGGATGCAAACGAGCGTGCATCACTTTATGGATCTGAAACAGAATGAAACCTAAACATATGAACGCTCCTCCGGCATGTGCAAAACGCAGCAGCATCGTTTTGCTGGCACACTGGACTAGCAGCCACTTGCTGCAACCCACGGACGGTTTCATCCTCGAGCGCCACTCACATAAGGGTGGCTGTCAATTCGGGCTAGAAGACTTGGCTATATCTATTCAAACTCGAGTTCCTTTCTTGAAATTCCCCGCCCGCTCCGCTTCCTTCCCCCCTTTATTTTCACAGGCCCCCTCTGATGAACTCGTCTACCGATCCCACCTGTTTGTTTGATGTGGAAGGACAAGTCGCCGTGGTTACTGGTGGTGGAACAGGTCTTACTCCATCAATATGATATCCTTGCGCTGTCCTGACCGCCACTCTTAAATCGGTTTAAGGAATCGGACTCATGATCGCAATGTCATTGGAGCATAACGGTGCTACTGTGTATATCGTTGGACGCCGTCTGGATGTCTTGCAAAGAGCCGCTTCGGAAAATAACGTCCGTCTTTATCTCTACCTCTCCCATTAGTCCCTGAGCTGTCCCTGGGTAGAGACATGGCAGGATGATCCCTCTTCAAGGAGATATCACCTCCCGGGAATCTCTTCTATCTATGGTGCAGACGGTGAAATCCCGGCATGGTTATATCGATCTCCTCGTAAATAACGCCGGGATAGCTCGGAATCTACTTCCGCCTCACCTACCTTCCCCGCTCGACGACACCAACACTCCGGGAGAAGAAACGGTTCCCTCCATCAAACCGTTTCAGGATATACTCTGGAACGCGGGTGGTCCCGTGGGATTTACAGAAACGTTTGAAACAAATGTGACTGCCGTTTATTATACGACAATCGCGTTTCTCGAGCTGCTCCACCTTGGAAATCTGAGACGGGGTGCTCTTCCTCCGAAACTGGTCACAAGGCCAAGCAAGCCGTTGTATGGTGCTTCCGGCGGCGAGAATGGGGCGCATCCGGCATCAGAGTCTGATGGGCACTCCACGCCGTACCACTCGCTGCCGCCCTCACCCTCGAGTAGTGATGTGCACCTTCCTATCGATGACTCTGCGGCCACGCCTGGTGTCCCGACAAAAGGTTTACCCTCACGGACGTCTCAGGTGATTACCGTCTCGTCTTCTGGTGCCTTCAGGGTAGATGCACGTGTCCTGTCCATCTCCTATACCCTGGCGAAACATGCCTGCACCCACCTCGGGAAGCTGCTTGCAAACCTTCTCGCTGACTGGAACATTCGAAGCAACATTCTATGCGTACGTTGCGTCTCTGGCGTGCTCTTTATCTTGATTGTATTCCCAAAGCTCATTTTGGTTGCGAAACACAGCCAGGTGTGTGGCCCAGTGGTACGTCGTCGGGCCCTTTTTTTATTGTCTTATCATGATTGACGCGGCTTGACTGGATTGGTCGACAGAGATGACCAACTTGGACCATCTAACGCCTGCGGCGTTGGCGCATGCCGTTCCCGTCGGTCGTCCGGGAACGTTGGCCGAAATGGCGGGCCCGATCTTGTTTCTTGCTGGACACGCCGGTGCATATGTCAATGGGGCTGTTTGGTTGGTCGACGGAGGAAGGGTGGGTCAAGTCGCGAGCTCATACTGAACGTTGGCAGTATCACGTTACACCTTGCCCTCATCACTCGTCCCCTCGTCAAACTTTCTGGACGTTGTTGCCCCTCTCCTTAATCTAGTTTCACGATTAATGCTATCTTGCGTGTTCTATTATGCTCTTGCTTATTACCTGTACCCCTGTCTTGTTGTCTTGCAGATCATTATTCCATCTCTAGTGCGCTGGCCAGTTGGAGGTATTCCCAAGGCCCTACCCTATTCGTGTAACGGTGGACGGGGTGGCCTTGTCTGACCCTGCATGTCGCATCAACTGCAAAATGATTGATGGCATCCCTTGCCGGAAACCGTGGATCTTTAATTTATAATAGGGATACATAGAAGGATGAATCGATGATGAGCGAACGAGGCACAAGGTGTGCGTACGCAATGCGCCCGAGATTGTACGTATAAATCGTGGAGGCATTCGCAGCCTCTGTGGCAAGCTTATAGCCTATCAAACCCCTTCATCGTCTCGAACGTGCGTGAACAAGGGCGATCGTTTGCTCACGTTACAAAAAGGAAGCGTCACAAGCCTTGTTTAGAGTGTGCGTACGTTGCCTCTAGGCGTGATTTTACGTAGTCACCTGCGGTGACGACCTCGTATTTAGCGGGATTGTTCTTTGTGACGCATCCCGGGATAGGCTCGATATGTGATTTAGATCGAGGTAACGACTCTCACATAGGAAGGGAGACCCACCACCAATTTAACGTCGTAATCCGTGCCGAAGAATAGGGGCATTGAGTACCGTTCTTGCCCGGAGGCATTGATGGCACGATGCAGGGTTGACTTGAACACGTCATCTTGTCGGAAAGTCGGTGGATGATTTAATGTCAGTGGGAGAACTCACTGGTCCAGCGAGCAAATTGGTCTCCGAGGCTGGCAAACAGAAGTGTTCATCGCATGTCACGAGACAAAGCACGTCCGTACTTGACAACAAGACAACCAGGGATAGGAAGAGCATTGATCCATTGCCCATCAGTGTTCATCACCTGCAGAGCTGGGACGTTGTCTTGCCAGAGAATGGTAAAACACTGAGTTGCGTGGCTCAGGAGAGAGATGCATTGTAATGGTGCTGTATTCACCTCGTAGCTAGTGTCAAGCTCAACGAGGCTCATGGACAAGGCATACTTGAACGTACTCTGTATGAGCGCCGATACCTTCCACTCCCTCTAGAGGGGTTGCGGGCTGAGGAGGGTAATGAAGTAGCCGCATGATGGCCGCAGGCTTGGTCACCTAATGATTGCACGTTACGTAGACGTCTCTCGCAGAACGAACGAGACATGCCTTGTCGTCAAAGAAGAATTCTGGGAGATGCAAGGCTAGCGCAAATAGGGGGAATAGAGACTGCCCCAGTTTCACGGCTGCATGACTGAACAGTCGCCCGAGATGAACACACTCAAATCGCAAGATCGGAGGACATACTAATATCCAAGGACGTCCTCCCGGAACCCATGGAGATTCTCTGGCCAAACGTTCTGTCCGATCATTGGTCCCCCGTCATATGGTTGAGCGCGATGATCCAGGGATTCCCATCCAATGTCAAAGCCTTCGTGTAGATCACCATTATTGTTTGGATTGGTATTCTCGCCGAGAAGGGCCGTATAGCCCTTGAAATTGGCCGTCGCATGGATGTCCAACTGGGGACCTGTCGATCAGGATGCACATGGACGGCTCATGACCAACCTCGTTCTTTGTGGCGGTTGGGAGGGCGAAAAAACGCCTGGCCCCGCTGATGGCGGCGTCTATGACGGCTTGAGGAATACCGTGATTTGTGACTGACGGGCAGGTGGGTGGAGATCGGCACAAGGACGGTGGACTGACCATAAAAGAAGCCCACATCGACGCAGGCTGCACGTATCTCTGCAGCGAGAGCGCGACGTGCGACAGGATCGCTGCTTGTCGCATGTCGCAAATCGCTAGAAAAAGATCGTTATGGTTCAGTCCGACATGTAATTCGACGAGGAGACTTGCATGACCGGGATGTGCTGCATGCAGAATGGTTGAAACTCCGCTGGCTTTTATTGTTCGACGTCGTTCCTCCTCGTTGTATACATCACACGCAGGCTTTTTATTCCCTTCCTAGACCGGCAGGCTCCGCTGGTCTCGTCTAGACACAACGCAGCACTCGGTATACAGGTGCTCTTGCTTCTAGCCAAGTCCGCAGGCTCGACGTCGGGACGCCTTTCTTGAGACCCAGCCTTCTTGTGTTCTCTTGTACTCGACTCACTTCAAACACACCCCTTGCACGTTGTCGAACAATCAGGAACAGCCTATCTCTCTTATTCAATCGCCCCACTTCATCTCCTACCCCTCAGCGGATCCTTCCCTTTTGTCCATATCTTCCACGATTTCTCTTCACGGATTTAATGGCAACGCTGCGTCCCCCTTCCAGCCCCTCTCCTTCCCCTCTCCACCCAGAAAACGGCCGTTCTCCAAACGCCGCGCGTGCCTCCATGGGTCCTCGTCAGCTAGGTCCGGCATCACCCAGGCCACCTGGAGGCGTTAGTAGTGCTCGCCCCACCAGTGAACTGCTCGGCAGCGCTACCATGTTTCAAACCCCCGAGTCAGAAGCCATCGATCAATGGTTTGAGAACCTCCAAAATTACGAGGAAACTTTGGAGGACATGGCAGCCGCCTCACTAGATGTAAACTTCAAAGAGGAGCTGAGCGCTATCGAACAATGTCCGTTCTTCATCTTCATCTTTGCACCCTCGTTCCCCCTGACCATCCGGCAGGGTTCAAAGTGCTCTCCGAGGCAGAGCGGACTGCTGCACTATACAGCCTTTTGCAGCAGTCAACGCAAGTTCAAATCAGGTTTTTCATCACCGTTCTCCAACAAATGGCTCGATCAGATCCCATGACTGCATTACTCAGTCCCGCGGTCGGAGGTAAGCCGCTCCGACGTATACTTTGGACGCCATGACTAAATCTGTCACACAGGTTCAATGCAGAGCCAGATGGAAGCCAAGCTTGCGCAAATGACCATCAAGTCGCCCTCGTTAAAGTCACCGATGCCCTCATCCCCTCGTGTTTTCAGCGGTAATCAAAATCGACAGTCGCTTGCCCTCGACAGCTCCTCTGGATTCCTGTCCCCAGACTCAGCTGTGCTAGGATCTAACAATGACGCCGCTGCCACGCTTGCCCAGCAGAGGGCAAAACTCAAGGCAAGCAACGCCGCACACCGCATCTCGGCTCCTATTTTGGCGACCGCGAGCGGGGAAACCCGCACCACGTGGGGTTCCGCTCTTAGTCAAGTCGCTGAGCAGAATCCCAACTCTCCTGCCCAGGATATCATTGTCCCCAGTAACAGTGGCTCTAGGCCCAAGAGCACAGAGTTCAGCGGCTCTATGGGCACCCCTCGTGTGGACGGCTTGTCCCCGATGGTTGGCGATAGCTGGGCAAGCAATGTGAACACACCGCTCATCCCTATGTTCAGCAAAGACGCGCAAAGCACTCAGAATTTGGACGCCGCAGCTGTCAAGCTGAACGATTGGAACGGACCCGGACCCAGAGTTCCTCTAATGGCTGATCCAAAGTCGTTCCGTCGTCCCTCTAAGACAACCGGAAACGTAAATGGGACCACTTCGGAAACTGCAAGTCAGAGTAGCGGTATCTACGACAATGATGGCAACCCTATTTCTTCTCAGCAATCTGCCCAACGAAAGCATGTTACGCCAACCTCTGCTGGTAGCAATGCGCAATTTGCTAGTGCCCAACAAGGGCAGTGGAATGGCGCCAGGAGCCCCGCATTAAATCCACCCAGCAGATTTGGCGAAGAACCCAACGCGTCTCTGAATGGGCTTGGGATGGGTGGGTTCAACATGACAGGACTGGGTAGTCCCGGTCTAGGGATGGGATTGCCTTCTGCAGGGTTGTTGGCGGGCATGAACCCTCTGCAGATGAACATGTTGAATCTACAAGCACAGATGAATGCGATGGGAATGACACCCGAGGCACAGATGCTGGCGGCTCAGGTGGCCGCAGGATTCACGCCGCAGGGCTGGCTGAGCCTCCAGCAGGCCGCGATGCAAGGCGGCACCAACGCAAACAACAATAACAATAACAGGGGCCGCGGAGGTGGTCGGTCACCCGGGATTCCGAAGACAGGCTCTTCAGGTGGAAATAGCAGTAGCGGGAACGGGAACGGAGGGAAGAAAGACGAAGAGGAGGTCGATCCCGCGCTGTTGAGCGATATCCCGGCCTGGCTCAGGAGCCTGAGGCTGCACAAGTACACGCCGAACTTTGAGAAGATGAAGTGGCAGGATATGGTGATCTTGGATGATGTCGGTCTGGAGGCCAAAGGTGTGGCGGCGCTGGGAGCACGGCGCAAGATGCTGAAGACGTTCGAGGCTGTCCGGAAGAAGATGGGAATTGAGACACCTGCAGGGTTCAATTCAGGTGAAGTGTGAAGACGTTGAGACCTTTTGAATACGATTTGTAACTGGTTCATGCTGTGCCATACGTTTGGATGATCACTTGTAAACAAATTCTGGGGTCCAGGACGCGACCCCAGACAGCATCGAGTTTCGGAAAGTATCACCGATAATATATAATATATAATAGCAATGCAGTGATCGAAATTTAGCGACACCACCCCTTCCTTGTACTTTGTGAGCCCCCTTGCCATGGTCCATCTGGTACTGACTCCTCATATTCCTCAGTAATAGCTGTCATCATGCCACTGGACCGTGGTCCATCACCCCTTCGTCCACCCATCCGTGGTACGACCCCTTCTAATAGACGTTTCGAGGGACTCTCGCCCGTCGACAGCGACGTCCACCCCGTTATCCACGCTGGCAGAGTGGCGGTCATCACCGGTGCTGCAAGCGGTATCGGAAAGGCCGCCGCTATCGAACTGGCAAGGTATGCAGCCATCGCCCGGCCTCTCCTGCCTGGTCACTAACGAAGCCGTCATCCATCGTTGCTGATCGGCGTCGTGCGCTTTATCACCGCTCCGGGCGACCCGGGCCATGTATTCTTAGAGCGGGCTTGAAAATCGCGCTCGCTGATATTATGATAGACGAGCTCGCTGAGACGGGCAAGGAAGTAACGACCATCGTGGGCGACGCCAACGTCCTCGTCGTTCCCACCGATGTCTCCCAGATCACTGACGTACTGCGTCTTCGTGATAAGGTATACGAAGCCTGGGGAGAGGTGAGCGTTTTTCGCCACACGGCCTTTACGGTTTCATAGAGTGCGGTATTAATCCGTTAGGTCGCCGTCTTGTTGAACAATGCGGCGATTGGCCCGGACAGCAAGTCCTGGGAGAAACTTGAGAACTGGCGGAGCACCTTTGAGGTCAACGTGTTTGGGTACGATACTTTCCTCGTGTAAACCTATTTATGGGCCGACCTATTATTTGTCCAGCGTTGTCAACGTGCAGCAGACCTTTGTGCCTGTAAGTTTTTCATATGGCATCGGCGGGGGAATAACAGTGTGTCCTAGTCGATGTTGCATCAAGAGAACCAGGCGATGGTCATCAATACTGGGTCGAAGCAAGGCATCACGAATCCTCCGTGGGTCGCTCTCGTTTCAGATATTTATTGTGGATTGAATGGACGTGAAACGACAGAGGTAACCCTGCGTACAATGCCACGAAGGCGGCAGTAAAGAGCTTGACGGAAGGACTCGCATACGAACTGCGCGAACGCCCTGGATGTACTGTGACCGCGCATCTGTTCATGTGAGTTTGGATAACTCGGGAAGTTACCAGGAGAAGACAAGAACGCTGATCTGCGAGCAGTCCCGGCTGGACTTTCACAGGGTTAACGGCACGCTCCGGAGGAGAGAAGCCTGCAGGCGCATGGAGTGCGGAAGAGACAGTTCTATACATGCTTGACCGAGTTCGGTCTGGGGAGTTTTACATTCTCTGCCCTGACAATGAAACGCGTCGGGAAGTGGACCAACTGCGGGTCATGTGGGGCGCGGCGGACGTGGCGGAAGGGAGACCAGCGCTGAGCCGGTGGCACCGAGATTGGAAGCCGCTGTTTGACGAATACATCCGCGAGGGCTTGGCGGAGATGCAGTGAGTGTACGAAGAAATACGAAAGAAAGGAATGTAAAAATCAGGCCTGACTGAATGAGAACGACGACTACTTCCGATGATGTCTGCGGGACTACACGGGTTTGAAATCAAGAGAGCGGGTCCCGACGGCTGGCGTGGAGGCGTACTTTGCACCAGTCTGAGGGCATGACCCCGGTGGATGCTGAACGGCACCGCTAGCGAGGCGATGCTCGTTTGGGGACGGACCTTAGCCACGGTGTGTCACCGTAGTCGTGTCGTATGTACTTGACGCACGGTGAGCCGTCGAGCACGGATCTTATTACGCTGATGCCCCGCACTTCGGGTATAAATACTCGACCCCGCCCCCAGACACATCGCATTCCCTTTCGTCCGTCCCATGTCCACTCCACAACAACCACTGCCACAGTCCGTCGCTGCAGCGATCAACGGCGATGCGTCTCTCCAACGCGTAAAGAACCTGCCCGGTTACACCACCCCCGTCTTCAAGGGCAAGGAGGAACAGCGCGCCGTCATTCTGGCCGATGTCGCAAAGAAGGTCTGTCCTCGTCCGTCGTCCTGCCACATCACCTTTTGATCCATGTCCATCTCTCCAGGGTTTCATCCCCCGCGAGTTGGTCGCCAACGAAGTCAACTGGTTCTACTCTCAGCTCGGCATCGACGACACATACTTCCAGAACGAATCCCCATCCGTGATAAGCGATCACATCATCGCCCTCTTTGGTGCCAAAGTCCTCGCGTTCACCAAGCACGATCCGTCCAAGCTCGTCATTGATCTCGAACGCATCGACGAGAAAGGAAACGGCGCCACATTTATTCACACAAGTCGTCCCGGCTTGACATCTACCGAGGGCCCCGGCGCTACCTGTGAAACCAGGCACGTTGTCTGGACTATGATCCGAGTCCCTTCTCCGCTCACATACCGCTCTCTAGAATCGACGCCTTGTTCCTGAATAATTCGACCCCGGCCAATTGTTTCCGTCTCGAAACATACCGTTCCACCGGTTCCATTTCTGCCACAGCCTCGCAACAACTTCGTTGCTACTTTGTAACCAAGTGTCGATTCCCTGCCCAGCCTCCGCCTTCGTCTCGTTCCGATGGTCGTACCGATATCCGATCCGTCTCCGATCCGGTCTTCCTCGAAAAGGCCAGTGAAAACACCATTGAGATCTATCAGAAGATAATGTGGCAAGTCGAAAGTCGACATGGTCCTGTCATGGAGGTTTTCGAAGTCGAGGGCACTCGCGAGAGACGCCTCGTCATAGGCTACAAGATGGGCGGAACTTCCAGATTCTTCAGGTTTGTTGTCGCTCCCGACACTGCAATCAACGCTCACTCGTCGTACAGTGCGCTTTCCAATCTTTACCATTACTACCAGCTTTACTCGTCGCGCAAGTACGTCGAGCAGTTCTCCAATGGCGTCACAATCATATCCCTGTATCTCAACCCCATGCCTGAATCTACCGCTGCTCCGATCGAGAGTTCGATCTTCCAAGTGATGAAGGAAGCTTCGCTGCTCTACTGCCTCCCCGACAACACATTCTTCCTCAACCCCGAGAATTCAAACCACGCTGTTCAGGAAGCAACATACGCCTGTGGGTATCCCACCAATCTGTTTCCACGCTGGTCTAATTATATCTTTTACTAGATTGTGGTTGGATCTTCGCACAACACTTTTGTAACCGTCTCGGGCCTGCATATCTCCAGTTGAGGAACATCCTTGATGAAGCAAACACTCATCATGCAGAGGTTCTCAACGATATCAAGAGGCGATTCAGAGAAGAGTCGTTTACCCGGGAGAGTATTGCTCAAGTCATCCATGCTCACCCAGAATTGGTGAGTCTGACTGAATCCAACCGCAGAAACTGACCTCAAAAGTGTACCAGATCCGCCTGCTTTATGTGAACTTTGCCATGACCCACTATCCTGTCGCGGATAACGAATCGCTCAAGTATGTGTACCGCCAGCGCGTCAAAACATGATTTAACTATGCATTAGGCCTACCCTCTCATACCAACGGTTACAGATTACCCAGCCCCTCACAGACGAGGAATTGTATGATAAAATCAGGCGATCAGTTCCCAACAAGCAGGACTTGCAAGTACTTGAGAGCTTCTTGATTTTCAACAAGTGCGCTCGTCGGATTTTCTGAAACCTGATTCCACTGATTAGCTGCTTCGCAGGCACGTTCTCAAAACTAACTTCTATCAACCAACCAAAGTTGCGCTTTCATTCCGTCTTGCCCCCGATTTCCTGCCAGAAGCAGAATACCCAAGATCACCCTTTGGCATGTTCTTTATCATCGGGAACGAATTCCGCGGCTTCCACATCCGTTTCAGAGACGTTGCTCGCGGCGGCATCCGCATGGTCATGTCTAGGAACAAAGAGTAGGTCGCACATGTTGAGATCTTGTAGCGCTGCATTAATCATCTCGGTAGGAATTATTCTATCAATCAGAGAATGTTGTTTGACGAGAACTACGGTCTGGCTTCGACACAGTCGTTGAAGAACAAGGATATACCTGAAGGCGGTGCCAAGGGAACCATCTTGCCCTCGTAAGTTGCTCATCATTGTCTATGTGACGAGAACTGAGCATGTTACTGTTCAGACTCGGAGCCAGCCCAAGGCTTTGCTTCGAAAAATATGTAGATGTAAGTCTCACGGAATTATCATCACATCCTTCTCACGAGTCTTGGCAGGCGGTCTTGGATCTGCTGATACCTGGCCAGACACCTGGAATCAAGGAGCGTCTGGTTGACCTTTATGGTAAACCGGAGCTGCTCTTCTTTGGACCCGATGGTTCGTTTTCTTCCTTTCTCTATTCGGATGCTGTGGTGACGAATCATACTTCAGAGGGAACCGCGGACATGATGGATTGGGCAGCCTGTAGGCATAAATTCCTAAATTCAGTTCAGGCTCCTGATCTTTTGGTCAGTACACGCCCGCCATCGTGGCGCAGAAAAATGGTGGAAATCATTCACCACTGGCAAGAGTGCCGAGCACCTTGGCGGCATACCTCACGATACGTATGGAATGACCTCATTGTCCATCCGACAATACGTACTGGGTATTTACAAACAACTTGGCCTCAGAGAGAAAGACGTAACCAAAGTTCAGACTGGCGGTCCTGGTGAGTAAACTGGGTTTCATTCTGGGGAACACTCCTGAGCCGGCTGTTTGGACAAATAGATGGTGATCTTGGTTCAAGTACGTACGCATGTCTTGTTCACGATCATGTTCTTACAGCAAAATACAGACGAAATCATGCTCAGCTCCGACAAGACTGTTGCGGTTATCGACGGTAGTGGTGTTCTCGCAGATCCGGCTGGCATAAACCGTGCAGAGCTTATACGCCTCGCGAAGTTGAGGGTGCCCGTCGCCAACTTTGACAAGTCCAAGTTGAGCAAGGATGGGTACCTTGTCAAGGTCGATGAGCATGACATCAAACTGCCGTGTACGCAAAAACCCCATGTGAACCTTTATTTCATGTTTCACTAACGATTACTGATTATAGCTGGCGAGATTGTTCTTGATGGTACAGATTTCAGAAATGGGGCACACTTCAGGTTTAAGGCGGATCTGTTCGTGCCTTGTGGTGGACGCCCTGAGGCCGTCAATGTATCTAACGTTGCTGCATTGTGCGACACGGAGGGAAAGCCTCACTTCAAGTATATCGTTGAGGGTGCAAACTTATTCATAACACAACAAGCGCGACTCCACTTGGAGAAACGCAAGGTTATCCTGTTCAAGGACTCCAGCGCGAACAAGGGTAATCCCTCTCCCCCCGCATTTTTTTATTGTTTTTGACCTCCGCTCAGGTGGCGTAACTAGCTCGTCGCTCGAAGTACTCGCCGGTCTTGCGTTGTCAACTGAGGAATATGTTGATCTCATGATCTTTAAGGGTGGGCAGCCCTCAGAATTCTACAGGAACTATGTCAAGGAAATCCAAGGGAAGATCACGGAGAATGGTGCTGCTGAATTTCAATGCATCTGGCGTGAGCATGCCCGCCTGCAAGGAGCAAAGCCTCGAACTCAAATCTCCGATGAACTATCAAGTTCGCTGAACAATCTCCAGGCAGAGCTCGAAAGTTCAGATCTCTTCGATCATCTGCCGAGCAGGAAGGGCGTCATGCGAAGAGCCATCCCGAAAACGTTGGTGGATCAGATCGGCCTTGATACCCTGCTCGAGAGGCTTCCAGAGCCTTACCAACGCGCGCTGTTCTCCAGTTGGGTTGCTTCGCACTTTGTACGTCTTTGGTTACCACACAAGTTCCTTCACACTCAAGCTCTGTCCTTCAGATTTACAAATATGGCGTAAATGGATCCAGCGTGGACTTCTTCCACTTTGCCCGTGACCTCGCCAACTAAAAGACGTATTATCACTGTAGAATTTGTAGTTTGTTAGATAAATTTCCTGTACACTGCCTCGAACAACCATGTCCCGTTGTGTGATGATATGATAATACTATTACTACAGACCCTCGTCATACAGCTTACGAGTCAATGAGACGTAAAATCGCTCCAGATCAAACTTGGTCGCCAAGTCTCTCTTCACTGGCTTCTTCAGCGGAGAGTCTTCTTTCGAGGCTGATGCGTTACCCGGCGAAGGAACGTGATCTACAATCCAATCAAAGACTGCGGAGAGTTTGTCCGTCGACGCCTTGACAACTGGATCGTTGCGACCTTGCTGTGTGATCTGCTCGGTTTCCCTGGTTTCCGGCACGATGATACTGAGGCCCTGAGCACCCTTTTCCTGTCTCTTCCAGGCACTGATAAACTTCGACCAGTCTCCGAACGACCATCCCTCTCCAGCGACACGATTTGTGATGTTGCCTATCCCCGATGGCAATTCCATATCCATCCCGCGCGCACCCCGTATCTCCCAGTGATCACAACCATCCAAGACACCAAGAAACTCACCCCACCGTGCACTCTGAATGGTCACGAGTCCGTCGTTGCCCCAATCGTCCTCGCGGTTCCATAACGGGACGGTCGATGCTGCGGCGGCAGCTTTCGATGCTTTCCGCTCGGCGTCGTCGATGACCATCTTCGGGAGCCAGAGTGGATGCCAGATACTCATCTCTTCGACGCGCGACGCGACGCTAAAGTACTTGACGCGGGGATCGTCGGGCGTCGAGGGGTTGAATACATCATTGAGGTAGGACGTCGTCAAGTTTGCGTAGGCGGGCGAGTCGATGAGCGAGAGGAGGAGGGTGGTGAATGAGGAGGGAAGATTCGACAGCGAGAGACGGAATGTCTGGTCGCGCTTGTCGGACGTGTCATTGAGGTCTGTGTACGGCGTTATTTCCGGGTCTGGTCGGGTTTCTCGCTCTGCATCGTTTGTACGTTGTAGCGGGGGTTCGGATAAGTAGCGCCCGAGACCAAGGTATTGCTGGGCGCGTCGATGTCGTCTGTGTATATTCTAGCGACACGGATGGGATGAGACTTACCGCACACCAATCCATGAATGGACTTCCGCGGTGGGGGGTACTGATAGAAGTCAACGACAAAGGGACGTACTCGGTTGGCCGAATGTGAGTGATGAGGTGTCGACAGTCGAGTCCGCCCATGGAGTGGGCCATGAGATTGATGCCTCTACCGCGTGCTCTTTGCTGAAGAATACGATCAAGATTCTCTGCCCTTGATGCGATGGAACCGGTTCTGTTGCGGTGTCAGCGTTCTGGCGGTGAAAGTAGCGTATGCCCTACGAGGGTACTCCTGTGACAATGACTTCGGCACCAAGCTTGTGCCTTAGAATCGATAATACGGATGACCAGTAGTGTAGCCGCAAACTAGGAAATGCCGCGGGACCCCTAACGTCGAATCCATATAAACCTGGGAGGAGGTTAGACGAGAGAAGTGGACCTGAGGCAACATACCATGACAGAGGACAATAGGATAGCGCGGGGCTCTGACTGGATCGAAGAGCGCGGGGTTGTTCATCAGACGATGGATGGTGTCTTGATGATTCGTGCGCGTGATCCCCTGAGGTTGTTCACTCGGTGGGCGGGCCGGCGCCGGCGACGGGGCAGATCCTGGAAAGGAGAATTCAAATCTCGCCTTTGATCTGGGACCATGTTCGGAACCTGAGCTTGAGGATATGGGCCAGGACCAGATGGTGGGATGCTGGGTGTCCGAGCGATGGGAGAGCAGACATTGGTTGGTGATGGAGAGGGTCGACAAGACGTTGACGATGCGGCGGAAGAGGACGACGAGGTGGACTGGCAAAGAGACGACGCCGTTCATCCTTGCAGCGGCCAAACGGACACGTTCGTGCATCATACATTGCTTATGTAAACAACCAGTCCCGCTGTCACTGGCAGTTGCGTTTCGAACGGTCGAGTGTGTCACAATGGTTACTGACGGATCGCCTCGAGTCAGCAACTGGACTGACAGTCACTCTGGTCCATAAATATGCCTGCGATGTGGTGCGAGCCTCGTTACTTCTCCAGCATGAAACTGCTCACTTTTTGTACCATCGCCATCGTTCTCTCTTCCCGCCACGCTCTAGCAAGTAAATTTTATTCCAAATTGGTAGACATAACCGGCGCAGCTTTCTACGACGAGTTCAGTTTCTTCACTTCCGCGGACCCAACCCATGGTCGAGTGTATGTCCCCCCTTTCCGTTTTGCTACCCTGTGTTCTGACCGATTCGTCCTCGTCAGTACCTATGTCGATCGCAAGACGGCTCAGGAATTCAACATCACCCATGTCTCGGATCACTCGTTCATCTTGGGCGCCGACCATGAAACCTATCTCATGCCGTCGGATCCTGGCAGAAGGTCGGCCCGCATCGTCTCCAACAGACAATTGTCAACGTTTGTCGTGGTGTATGTCTACCTGATCCTTCTTCGAATACACTCATACATTCATAATCATACACCTGTAGCTTTGACATGTATCACATGCCCGAAGGCTGTGGGTGAGACACGGATCTGCGTTTCTTACTCTCTATGATGTCTGATCAATAATGCTAGAACTTGGCCGGCCGTCTGGACTGTGGGTTCCCCTGCTTTCAGCCATTACGTTTACCTAAGTGTTCGCTCATTCGTAGGTAGGGGATCATTGGCCCAATCAGGCAGGTTTTATTTTGCATTTCTCCTTTGCGGACCAAAAACAGTGACATACCACAGGGCGAGATCGATCTCGTCGAAGGGGTGAATAATATGTCACCAAACATCGCCTCTTTGCATACCGGGACCAGTGAGAAAGTGTGGTCTGCATTCATCTTTGTCAATTAACTCTTGCATTAGACTGTCACATGTCGGCCTCGCGCTTAATGACCGGGTTTGTCTGATCAGCTCTGCACTCTTCCCATTCCTCATTGTCTTCCAGTCGAATCGCCGGCACAAACTGTGCAGCAGCAGAGACGGATAACGATGGTTGCGCTGTTCGATTTTCCGATAAGGCGAGTTTCGGGCCCGCATTCAACTCCATCGGAGGCGGATGGTATGCTTATGCTTCGTGTGCCCATAAGGGACTAACTCCATTCATAGGTATGCACTTGAGCGCAATGACAGCCAGATTAGAGCATGGTTTTGGCCCCGAACCGATGGCCATGTTCCTAACGAGGTTAAATTTGGTTTTTCGCACGACGCTATCGACACGGATGGATGGGTATGCACTTTTCTCATAGTTACCGAGTTTTCTGTAGCTTGCTGCAGGGTATGCCCGCCGCTGATTGGTCAAATGAGAAGTGCAATTTCTCCAAGAAATTCGGACCGCACAGGATTGTCATCAATCTCACGTTCTGTATGACCCCATTCCTCTCTGTGGAGCTATCGCTGATTTCGAGGCAACCTTTAGGCGGTGACTGGGCTGGTGCTGCGTATAAGAGCTCGGGTTGTCCAGACAGCTGCGAGAGTGAGCGTCGGTGTCTGACATATGCTACGGGTGCTCACCTCCCTTCTCTAGATTATGTCAACGCGAACCCGGGAAGTTTTTCCTCCGCTTACTTTGATTTTTCGGCGATCAGGATATATACTTGAGATGATGTATAGCGTGGAAGGTAAAATACCGTCGGACAATGTGATACCAGCCATATAGGTGAATCTCGCAGAAAATTGTGTACCAGATTGACAGCCCATGTAGACAATGACATCAGACCTCAGTCACGCGAAAGGGCTGAGTATTCTTCACTACCATAAAATTTAGAAGTCAGCTGATCGGCCGACTTCTGTCGAGACGCCCCAATGGTCCACAATAAGGCAATCCCCTCAGAACCCAAAGGCCCATCACCTCCAGCCACGTCAAACTCCACGAGCAGCACGCGCCCTCGACGACAACCCAGAGAATTCCTAGCAACTTCTGTTCTGGTTGAGCTCTGGTCGATCTGGCGAGCCGATTCGCGTGTACCCTCGATTAAATCCAGGCGGTCGTGGGCAATCTCCCGTGGTGCAAACCCTCGCCTAGTCGACAGCTGGTTCCTCCGCAGAAAAGCATGCGCGAAAAAATCAGGGAAACCGATGCCAGACGGATCGTACGACCTCCCGCTGGACGCCCCAATTATCCCGAAGCGAGAGCAGTCTGTGACCGCTACCGAAATTGAACTCGACGCCGTTCCAGATTTGCCTTCCGACGACACGCTGGTATATCCACCCGATGGCGACGACTTGAACGATGTAGAAGCCTCTTCCGATACGATTTTCGATGAGACACATGCAGAGCCGCGAAAGACCAAATCACTCGCATATAAGGAGGTTCCTCCGCAGTGTTTGCCTGAGCGCCAGGAATACCAGTCGGAAGAACCGAGGTTTGACGCCATCTTCTCCTTGCTCATCTTTAACTCCTCTTGTCACTAGTTCGACTAATCTCGAAGCAGCAGAGAATCGGTCTGGGGAGGATACGTCATCATTCGATCTCTCTTTCCCTGTTTGCAATCAAGGCCGGGGGAAACAACCCGGCTTTACATGTATACTCTGTTCTCAAGTCCAAACCCAAGGTGACGAGCTTTTCCCGAGAGCGTCCTGCTTATATGCGCCGCTCTGACACAGGTGCCTAGACGACGTCCAATCTGACTTTGACGCGACGTCCGAGTTGGATCGAGGGGAGCCATTCACACCATGTCCGCGTCTCGACTTCCTTCCCGATAACCTTTCAGAGCTCTCTGCTATCCCATTCCTATTCTGTACTCCCTCTGCTGTATTCCCCGATGATGTCAGATATCGGATCGTGGACAGCTGGACGTCTGTCGAGGACGAACTAGGGTGCCTTCTGAGCGATGGAAAGCTCGATTTTTCGTTTCTCGATACCTCACATCTCACCTCCATGGAGTTGCCTAATTGAACTTGATCCAGATGTCGCATGTCTGCTGTGTTTGAATTCCACGTCCTCTAACTACATGTGTGAGATTTTATTCCGCCTGACCAATTGCATCGCATCTTCAACCGTGGAGATCTGGGGTTCTGTTTGTCCCTGTCTCCAGGGATAATTATGTCTTGGTGCGTGCATTCTCTTACTAAAGGCCCGCTACTTCACCATAAAGTGAAACCAGGCACTTGCATCCCATCTGAAACCCTAGCATCGTCAATTTTTCCCTGCAACATCGTTTTCGTGACAGACCGGAGTGACTTGTCGGTCTTAAGTCCCGTCCGCAGCGACGCGCTGTATTCAACGACGGCCTGAATAGCCCGTATATGTATTTACGTACAACTTACACCCGTCACATTCCTTACCAAAGTGAAACTCGACACACGCCATGACTCGTGCTACGACACATCTTGGGGGAACAGCATCCGACATCGTCGTCGGTAAAATCGGGGTAAGACGCTACGAGTTCTGTTTCGATCGGTGTCACAAAGCCCCCTGATAATCTCATGTTTCCCGACAGCATGGCCTCATGTCCATGACGTGAGTGGCTCATCCCAGCTGTACTTGGATCGCCTCCCTGACCAGGTCTCGTTCACTAGCTGGAGAGCAAATCCTGTCCCCGACGAACAATGTTTTGAGGCTATCAAAGGAGGTATCGATGCGTTGCCCCCCGGTGCCAAGATGTTCCTCAACGGAGGTAAGTCACCGAATGGCGATCGCTCGCGATCATCTCTGGACCGTATATCGTTGCTCAGGGGAGTTTTACGGCCACAATCTGTCCACGACAAACTTGGAGATGATCGCGCGGTTTTTCGAAAAATACCCCGAGTATGTCGACAGGACGTTCCTGTCGATCAAAGTAAGCACCACCGACGGTCTTCCTCATCGCGCTGACGAGAAGTCGTCCGCGCGAATTCCAGGGAGCGCTCAAGCAAGGTGGCGTACTTGGACCCGATGGCTCGCAAGTGGACGTTGATCCCATCCTAATGGGCGTGCTGATCACTGCTCTAGGCCGGAGAATCTTGCACGAAGCGTCCATCTCATCAACGAGAAACTGAGAGGAACGAAACGCCTCGACTTGTTCGAGTGCGCGCGCGTCGACCCCAGCGTACCAGTGGAAGTCTCGATCGCGGCGCTCGCGAAACTGAAGAGCGAGGGCAAGTTGGATCACATTGGGATGTCTGAGTGTAGCGCAGAGACGCTTCGTCGAGGACACAAGGTCGGTGATGGTCTTTGGTGGGCGCTAGGCCATCACGTTTCGTTACACATATTATGCAGGTCCACCCGATCAGCGTTGTAGAGATCGAAGTAAGTCCATTTTCGTATGAGCCACAAGCACGAGAAGGTGCGTAAATGCGGATAAATTTCTGAATAACGTTGATGACTGAAATCACGCACGGGTCAAGTCATCGCCACCGCGAAAGAATTGGGAATCGCAGTTGCTGCTTACTCGTAAGTCTCGGTCATCTTACTGTCGTTTATGCATGTATATCCATCAGGTTTTTGTAGGCCACTTGGAAGAGGAGTCCTCACGGGACAAATCAAAAGCATGGATGATTTGCCTGGTATGCTGCATCACACAACTCGCCAGTAGGAACTACGATTGAAGGCGGTGCAGCAGACGATATGCGCCGTTTCTTCCCCCGGTTCCAGGAAGACGTAGGTGGTCCTCCGTACGTAGGGACCGTCAATCTTGACACAGACTTCAGAACTTGAAGCACAATGCCATCCTAGTGGATGCCTTCACTGAGATTGCCAAGGAGAAGGATGTTACGACGGCGCAGCTTTGCATTGCATGGGTTAGCTCACTGGGTTCACATGTCATTCCCATTCCTGGGTCTTCGTATGTTCTCTTTTTCACCGAAACGTCGATCGTTCAACCAATGATGGTTTTCAGACGTGTGGAACGTACTCTCGAGAATTCTGTGGGCGGTGACGTCACATTCACGGAAATGGAATTGCAAGAGCTCAATGAATTGATCGAAAAGTCTGAAGTCAAGGGGACCAGATACCCTGCCCACGCGGAGGGTCTCTGGGCGTGAGCACATCCGGTCGTTCTTGACTGTAACAAGGTTGTAGACGTATGCAAATTGTTGGAATTGAATAGCCGATGATACTGTACCAATAAATTGCCACAAGTGGAGCAGCGCCGTTGCGACCGTGCTCGGTATATACAAGACGGACTCTCAGCGAGGAGTACGGAATGCCACAAGGCAGCCTTGCTGGAAGCTCGTGCATCATCCGAGTAGCATCCAGCTGGGACTACTCCGGGAAAGGGTGGTGCGAAGAGAATCGCGAACGGTAACGACACCCCTCCTTCAACCCAGAGGAGCACATCAAGGTCAGCCTGGAATGGAGGGGACTACGACGACTCACGACGGTAACGCATCCTCGGCATGTCAAGGCGCAATATTACTTTCTCTTTGCCATTTGCCTTGTCAAGTTGTCAGTGTACATCTGCAGCGTGGCATTCTCAGATGTGAGCTTGTCGACGTCGGCCTGGACGCTGTGCACACGCGTCACGAGGGCTAGTGAGATGACGGGTCTGTTTAGTAGGTAGAGAGACAGGCGATGTAAGAAAGGCGTGGCTGACCTTTGAGATCACCTTGTGCGGCAGCGATATCTCTGCGGACTGGTGTCAGCACGGCTCGTTGAGAAGCCACGATACCTTACTTGAGGATTTGTTCTTTCCGGATCGCATCTTTGACAATGTCACCCGGCTGCACGTCAGAGATTGCCCAGGCAGTGCTTTCTTCGAAACTGTTGAGCGCCATCAAAAATAGTGGAGGTCGTAGTTAAAGCGAGGCAACAAATCCGGGACTGTTGGGAGGTGAAATCCAAAAAAAGTCTCTCTGGCGGGGAGTCGAACCCCGCTCTCCCGCGTGACAGGCGGGTGTACTATCCGATATACTACCAGAGACATTAGCAAAGCTGTACCTCGACGCATACATCGTGTTTTACAGTACATTTCACTACCACTTCTTCGTGGCTTCAGTGTACAAAATCAAGTTCAACGTTTGCTCGGAATATACTTTCTAGCCCAACTGGACGTTGCCTCATTTGCATTCAATAATGGATCCAGTGGTTGGAGCCTCCAGCTTCCCTCGGCGGAACCATTGGTAGATGGAGGATACATGGTAATCGCCGCCAGTGACAGGTAAGTGTGATATGGATCTTGGAGCGAGAATCAGACACAGACAAATCAAAGAAAGCGCTACAAAGGCTTCTTACCGGGGAGTTCCTTTGGCGCCTTGGCAATCCCGCCGAACTTGAATTGGCAGGACGCTAAAAACTCTGAGAATGCCCGCTCCGACACGAACTCCCGCGCGCCAAGAATCTAATTATGTATCAACGGACGAAGGCATAGGTCCGGACTCGCCCAAAACGCACTGCAAGTGAAGCGCCACACCAGAAAGAATAACATGCATCCCCTTCTTTATTCGTCCGCCCACGGTAACCGCCAGACGATACCTGGTTCTGAGTCAGCCACCGAATGGTCTGTCTCCTCTCGCCTTCAGTGAGGTTGGAACCTTTGCCAGTCAGGAAGATCGACGCTAATGCACAGTATGTAGGCCCCCCTGAGATCATTAGAACGATGTACAGAAGTCGTAGTATGGGTTACCTGCTGCCTCCGCAAAGGGTGTTTGACCGTAACCGCCTTCATAGGACTGGAGTGATTATCTGTCAAGGTATGTGGACGGTCGGCAATGCACGCTCACTCTACAGCCTGCGATGAATTTCAATGCGGGCTCAATCCGCATGCCAGACCAGTCGTCCAGCATACTGCTAATCGCAAAAGCACAATATGCGGTTCGTACGTCGGCATCTCCCCCGTAAGGTTCAGATGAAAAGCTGAAAAGTATCGCATTTAGTTACCGAACATACAGCGAAACACTGGTCAATGGATGGTCACCTCCCATCTTCATTCTGGCATGCTTGCAAGAACTTGATGATTCCTGGACGATCTAGCTGAGAAAAATCATCGCGCAGTATCGCGAGCGACAGCAATGCTGTGTATGTCAAGATGAGATGAGGAGGATCTTGGGAGCTCTCAGAGTACAAATTAATCTGGTTGACGTGTCAAAGAGGACTCTGATGGTATGATGGGAGCACCATTACCGGTTCTACATCCGTTGTCATATAGTTCCCTGGTCGGAAGCCTGTACCGCATGGTCCTTCTAGGAGATTAGTGTCAGCAACTCTCGTGTGAAGATCTATGTACCGACGAGGCTGCTCACGGATCTGCTGCTCCCATATCCACCGTCGCCACCCTTCCCTGTTTGACGCGGTTGTGCTTTCGTTTGCGAACTGGCCTGCCAAATCCAACGACCCTAGACAGTAGAAAACCAGGGCAAGCCTATCATAATATGATTGTTACCAATTGTTCCCAAGATCACCGACGAAAGTCACACTTGTGAGGATCGATGTCGACCTGGGAGCTCGGCAAGCCAAGTAGACATCTGTTACAATGAGCTGCATGTGCACCTGTGTTCAACGGAGGTAAGGGGTCCATTGCAACACCGATTTCGAGGGATCGGGATCGAATTATCCAAATTTGGTGACGCGGATGCACGTACCAACGTCATCGTGGAAGCAGGCTCGGTTGGTCGTCAACTTTCAGGACAATGGGGATATACTGAGCCAGTCCATTCCTCCAAAGTCCAAATTCAATGTCAATGATACACCGGATTTGACGGGGAAGGTCTTCATCGTGACGGGAGCCAGCACGGGGATCGGAAAGGAAACGGCCAAGGTGAGGCTCCCTTGCATCCGAGTTGCGGGAAAGCAGTTTTGATTGAGTTTCCGGGTAGGCCTTGCTCGAGCGCAATGTAAAAGTGTATATTACCACAAGAGACGAGGCTAAGAGCAAGGGCGCAATAGAGGAACTCAAAGCCAGCACCGGAAAAGAAAGTATCTTTCTGAGGCTCGACCTCGGAAACCTCAAGAGCATCAAGGAAGCAGCAGAATAATTCCTAAGGTATGTCATGTCCATTAGTAGAGGTATATTTCGTCATTGCTGTTCCCTGTCAGCAAGGAGCATCGGCTGGATGTTCTGATAAACAGCGCGTAAGAGCAATCAAGTTTGCGAGACTTTTGCTCACGCGAGGATATCAGTGGCGTCATGTTTCCTCCCGTCTTTCACTTAACCTCAGACGGTTATGACCTTCAGTTCGGCACCAACGTCCTCGGTAATGCCATGCCCTGCCTCGGGGCAGTTCCTTGCTCACAATTACAAAATGGCGAACAGGGCATCACTACTTCACTAAGCTTTTATTACCGCTGTTGACTTCAGCCGCGAAGGCTTCACCGGACGGGAAAGCTCGGATCGTCACAGTGTCATCTTCTATGCACACTTTAAAATGGCTCTCTCAGATTCGGAACTTTCTGAGACTCGTCTGCACGTAGGAAGCTCTCGACACATTTTCTGTACAGCCAAAGCAAGTATGTGAGTAGTTTGTATGCTATTCCTCTCCAATTTTCGATAGGGACATGTTCAAAGGGCAACATCGTTCTCGCGTCGGAGCCCAACAGACGGTATGGATGCGAGGGCATCGTGTCCATTTCCTTGAACCCAGGGAATATACGGTTCGATTTGCAGAGACACTTGGTGTCAATCATCCGCAGTATTTCGGTAAGAACCATGTACTGCAAGGGAATGAACTAATCCACTCACGGGAATAGAGAATCTAGGACTGTATGATACGGCTCATGGGGCTCTCACCCAACTGTATGCAGGTACTTCCCCTGCTGCCGCGGATCTTGGTGGGAAGGTGAGAATCGACGACACCCGCATGTAGCCTGATGTTATAGTACCTTGTTCCTTGGGCAAGGATAGGACCATCCCGTGAGGACGCACACGATCCTAAACTTGGGCGAGCTTTGTGGGAATGGTGCGAAGAACAAATCAAGGACGTTTGATGCTTTAGCACTTCGGGTTCTACGCGCAAATAAACTCTTTTTGCTGATGAAGCTTGAAAGCTTGACCATTCGCTTAGTGCATTGTGAACGTGGTCCGCTCTTCTATTGTTAAAGACACCCATCAAAAGCTATTTCAACGTGCCAGCGCTGTGGGATCCATACGCACACACTTGGATGACATTCGAGGACATCTGTTCTCGCCCTCTTATGATTCAAGAATAACTCTCGACCAGATACTGATGAGTCTGAGCAAAGGTGGGCCGCCACATTGCCACTTTCTTTCTGTATCACAATCCATGTCATTTGCCGCCTACCATTGGCACTGAACTGAGTTACAGATCTATGATGACACTCGGGGAGCCGTTATCCATGATATTGGTCAGTGGATACGCCTCAATGTTCGTGTCCTTTCGCCTCACTGGCGTCGTGCTCGTGCTCGTGCTCATGTGAGACCGTGGCCAGCCTCCAGACAGACGGGGGTTGATAGGCGTGGCACGTGGTATTGGCTGAATCGAGCGTCCGAAGTTCCTCAGGCACCAGTAAATTCTTCTTTCAAAGATCACACTAAACATATACATTTGAATGGTACAAAAATAACGGTTCGCATCAAAAGCACAAGGCTGCATCTGTCATCGTAACTTGGGGAAGGCGCTCGGTGGAAAAATAGGCCAATGACTGGCCCCGAGAGGAAAACGACGATGAATTCGGTTACCAGTAAGTCCATTGATAGGATACAGTGATGAAACGAGCAGCCACGCGACGTATGCCGTCCAAGACATCGAATAGACTTCCTGAGCGGGTAATAGATATCTGGATACCTGGCCGCCTTTGTCTTCTGTTACTGTGCCACACATCTCTCGATTCAACCGGTATGTGACATGCGACGCCGATGGTGAAAGACGCGTTTTCGATGGTAGATGGTGTGCTTTCAGTCGTCGTAATCCATATCGAGATCGCCCTCGACCCCAGCGCCTTCCCCCATGTCATCGAACTCGACATCCTCTGCGTCATGTGCCCATCCCTGTTCTACCTCGTATGCGTCGACTGTTTCGGCACGCGTGGGTTCATTTGTTGATGGTACGCTCTGGGAAGTAGTTTCTGCTGTGGTAGACAACGATTTTGAGACGACGCTGAGAATTTCGTCCATCCGATCTCCGAGACGATCCTCGAGCTCTTCGACGATCTATCGAGCATGTGTTATTTTGAGAAAAAGAAGTGGAAAGGAAACACACGACATAGAGCTCGACGGGTTCTGCCGGGGCGAGATTTACGATCTGCAGTCTCTCTGCCTTGGTGAGGGAGAAGGGCGCAAGGTCGCGAACGAGCTGAGATATGGCATGGTTGGACTGTTGTGCGGTGGGTTGGTATTCTGCGGAGAGGTACTGAATGGTCTAGGGGGAGTCAAGTGGGATTGTGCGCGGAGGACTGAGAGACTGACTTCGAGCTCGACGGTACGAAGGTTTTCGGAGGCTTCTTCGGCGTGTGGTTCGAGTGTGGGTCTTCCGGAGAGGTCTTCCTCCTTTTTTATCCGAACTGCGGTCTTTGTGCGTGCGATGTGGTCGGCGTCGAGCTCGCGGAGGAGGGCCAGCACCTCGTAGTTTGCAAGGAGCGCTGAGCGGGGCGTGACGACCTCCATCATGGCCAAACAAGGGACAACACGTCCGAGGGAGACGAAAAAGACGTTGAAATTTATCGTGTAATTGACCTTTTTCTCTGATATAAAGCATGAACCGTCCAGGTCGGTCTCTCTCTTGCCCCTTCTCTCTTCCCCCCTCGCTCACCCGTCTGTCCAGGCCAACCCCCACAACGTCCCCCGAGTCTCGCGCCCCCCGCTGGTCTCTCGTCCCAGTTTAGATCGCCCTATCCAACGTCCCAGTATCCGCTCCCACAGCGCACCTACCCCGCACCCGCACTCCAGCAGCAGAACCCGCACCGCACTCCTGCAGTACCACAGTCTCCTTTCCTCCAGAGACAGCAGCCACAATCTGCCACTTTCCCCTTCAGTGCAGCCCCAGGTGTCCTTGCACAGAATGGCGCCTCCTCTCTTCCTCCCCACATGAGCCCCAATCCCCCCCCTGCAAACCCCGCAACAGCCCCTTCCGCGTCATCTGCTAGCGAAGTCGGGTTTGATCCAAACGAGTTCCCCGCGCTGGGATCACTTGCACAGACGAGTAACTCCAACCCGTCCTCCAGCAACAACCCCCCCACACCGCTCGCAAGTGCAGCTCTCACGTCGTCTGCCAGCAATCCTCCAGGGTCAAGTGCGACCAGCTATGCAATTCAGGCAGGACAAGGTGGCTCGACCACTTCGGCAACAGGCGCGCAGCCGGGGGATTTCGGTCCAGAAGATTTTCCTGCTCTCGGTGGTCAACAGGGCCAGCAGACGCTACCATCTCAGAACCAGCCCCCGTCTCAGAATCAACTCCAGCCATCCGAGAATCACTCCCCCGTCCATCCACCTGGATTGAACGGCTTCAGCGATCATCGAACGAATACACTAGGTCCAATCAACGGCTCTCAGCGACCAAATACAGCAAATCTTCCCCCTTCCGCTATCGGGCCAACGCATCAATCGGCCACACCGGGAATGCTTAACTTGCGGGGTATACATCCCGGCTTTCAAAACCAGAGTGACGCTGAGAAGCAAAGGGTACGTGACAGCTTCGATTCCGTCATATTCCGTTTGTGCATGCGTCATTTTTTCGTCTGAAATGACGGCTATCCGTCACGAAATTACTAACACAGTCTTCAGGAAAATTATGCCTTGAAGCTCAACCAAGTGTCGCATGCGGCATGGAACGTCCCTAACACCAACCTGCCACCATCACAACCAAACGGCTCAACTCCTATCGGTCAGACGCAGCCCCAATCCCAACCCCAGTCTCAACCGCCCGTGCAGGGTCAGCTTCAGGGTCAGTTGCAGTCCACGACTGCACAACCGTCTTCACAGGGAAAACGAATTCTTTCGACCAACAACCCTCAATCACAACCGACTCAGCAACACCTCAGTGCACCACCAGGCGTTATCCAGTACGCCTCAAACGGAAGTCATCCTCTACAACCCCCCCATCACGCGCAGCTGCATAATTCGCTTGCTCAAACCCAAAACCAACCGCATCATCACCCACAGACGCCTGCTCAGCAAGTACTGATTTCCGCCGCTGACCGATGGGGCCTTCTAGGGTTGTTGGCAATGATAAAGAGCGCGAGCATCGATGCGGATGGTGGTTTGAGCAGCGTTGGCACGGACTTGGGTGCAGTCGGCCTCGACATGGGTTATGAGGGGTGAGTCCCAGGTTTCATAGAGTAAAGGAGAGTTGTCAATCATGTCGTGTGAAGGAACTTATACTCAACGTTCATAACTCCATGGGCCGATCAATCAGCTGCGCGGAGCGTCGAACCGGACTTCCATCTCCCCTCGTGTTATAACGTACAACCTCCCCCACCTGGGCCGAATAAGGCCGGCGCCTTCAGCGACGAGACCTTGTTTTATATGTTCTACTCGAGTCCAAGGGATGCATTGCAAGAAATAGCAGCCCAAGAATTGTAAGTAGATTCTGGCTAGTTGTGTTCGCGTATTCATGTGCTCCCTCGTTCTACCCCGATAACAATTCTGATGTGTCTGCCAGGTGGAATCGGAACTGGCGGTACCACAAAGATCTCCGGATTTGGATAACAAAAGAAAGCGGTAGTGTACCGTCGACAAAAATCCCGGGGGGAGAAGCTGGTACTTACACGTGGTGGGACCCTGAGTCATGGTCAAAGGAGCGGAAAGAAATGACCGTACGATACACTGATTTGGAGGAGAAGAACATTCCAGCGTTCGCTATGGGACCAGGGCTGGTTCTTAACCAGGCCGCACAAGCTACCCAAGGACAACAAGCACCGATAGGGCCACAAGTATCAAGCCAAGCCACAGCTCAACCCAGAATGCAAATGGCGGGCATTTGAGGTGTACTACCAGGATGTTACTACTCTTTTCTTTCAGTCGTCGTCTTCGTTTTGCGACGATCTATTTCCCTTGGTGCAGAGCCTTTCATCTCCTCACCAACCCACGTATTCTCGAAATTCTTATTCCGGTGTCCTCCATGCTTCGTCGTCCGTGTTCTTGAAGTGAACGATGATTGTATCTGTACCTCTTAATTTGCTCACTCATCCATCACTCCCTCTTTTGCACAATGCGATTTTCCAAAACCGTGGACATTTCATTCAAGCTTGGGAAAGTATCATTCAAGGGGAGCAGTCAACGTCAGCTACCATGAGACCTCCTATAAAGTGCGGGGAATAGTGAGTGGACACCGTCCAGGTGAGCTTAGAGCAACAAGTCATCACCGCCTGTCGTTTCGCCGGATTTTGTAGATCCGAAACTCCCGGTTGTGTTCTCCAGACCCAAGCCCAATGAAGCACTCATCGAACCTCCTGGTTTTTGGGACAACGCCCAGATACCTGCTTGCGCCCTCTCCTTTTCGATATCCTTGATTGATTTTCCTGCAGTCGTGGACTTGACAGCAGTGCTAGAAGCCTGTCCACCGAGAGACATGGACCACAAATCTTCGAACCCCGACGACCCTTTAGTGGAAGCCGGGGTCTTGGTGGGTGCGGCAGAAGGAGTGGTAGACGTCCGGCTGGCAGGGGTGGATGCGGATGAGGTGGGCAAAAACGGTTGTGAAGACGTCCGAAGGGTATTCTGCGCTGGGATAGGGGATATCGTAGCGGTAAAGGACTGAGATTGCCTGGCGGTAGCAGATGCGAGTGGGTTCAATGGTGTGTTGAAAGACTGCGGGGAAACCGTTTTCTGCGCCTGAGACACCGACATCGGATTGACCGTGGCTGCTGGCGTGTGATTCGTCGGCGGCGAGCTGTTTAGCATCTCCATTAAGGTCGGCCGAGAACCAGGCGGAGATGCCGGGAAGGGTGAGGACGGCGCGGCTTGGAAATCCGCGAAATCGTCATCTGTTGACAGGTCAGTGTCGGACAGGCGATAGCCAAGATGAGGAACAGACCATCAAGTCCAGCCAACGAAGGCAATGCCTTGTTGGCGCTGGCGGAGTTGCTGGCGGGCGGTGCGCTGACCGGGGGTTCCGAATCCTCGCCAAAACTCCCAAGGAGATCAACCTCCGGCTGCTTCTGCTGAGTGACAGCTGGAGTCGTCGTGGTGCGTGCAGAGGAAGCAGCCGTTGCAGAACGGGAAGTATTGTTGCTCCGAGAAATAGAACTAGAACTCCGAGCGACGGTCTCGTCATCTCCAGCAGTGTACTCTTCGAAATCTCGCCGACCCACGCTATCCCTGAAACCTCCGGAGCCACCCCCAGAATAGTAGTCTAACGGTGCCAATCAGCTTGCAGAAGGATGAGAAATCCACCACTTACCGTCTCTGCCACTCATTCTGTCCCCGTAGTATCCACTGCCACCACCTAAGCTGTCGCTGCCGAACCCACCGTAACGACCGCCTCCAGAGGTAAAACTCATTGGATCATTACCAGTGCCGACATACTTTCCACGATTAGTCTTTGCTTTGCGTCTCTCCGTACGAATTGTCTCCACGTCAGAAAGAAGCTCGACTAGTTCACGAGCGCGATTGCGAACTGGCGGGAGTAAAGTATATGGTAGAGCAGGGGAAAGCATGAAGGGAAAGACGTACCGTTCTGTCCCTCATCTTTACCCTTATCATCTATGTAGTGGAAATTTCTGAGCATTTTCAGGGTAGAAATATGTGAGCGCGCATCGTCGACGACACGCTCGCTGCCGTGTTTGATAAGATATTCAAGCAATTGCAGAGCCTGGAGAGTAGCTGTCAACGACCACGTATTAAATTGGTGAAATGCGGTACTTTGTAGATTTGTCGCCATTGCCGAGCTTCCTTTTCCATGAATCGACCGTAAATGCAAGGCATGATTTCGTTGAAAGTCTGGCTACACTCGGATGAGGGTACCTGTGTTCCGGAAGCAGTGTAGACTCACAAATTGAACGTCCTAGTTTCCGAATTAGCAGTTGAAACGGTGGAGTGGTGATGACGTTGCATCAAAGTGCTCACCCTTGAGCGATCTCTTGCATCAAAGTCGAACTCGCGCCCCTGGAGACATGCATGTGAGAACGGGTATTGCAAAGGAAGGCATAAGGGAATACCAAGGTTCGTCGTTGGTTGCTTCTCTCACTTTGGCCTCCATTTCACTGACGTTGAACACGGCGTTCTTGGCCTATGAATGGTGAATCGTGTTGTGAAGACGGTGCGGATTGATGGTATACCTGGTTGTACATGGCCTTGATATCGTAGATGGTCATGTTCGAGATAGTACTTGCAAGGGCATCCAAGCGTTCCATGGCGAGCGACGTAAAGCGTATTGACGGTGACAAGCCAAGTGCGAGTGCTGCCGTGTCATTCGCGACCCCCCGGAGAGAGGTCGTCTCGCGAAACGCTCATAATCAGCAGCAACGTTCTCCGCGTACCAAGCGCGTTCTCACCGACCGGTCTGAGGCTCAGTCGGCCTCTGAGATGCCATTGTCTGGTTCACGATTCAGCAGAGGTTCGTCGTGTCTTTTGTGCAGCCCGATGCTCGAGTTCACGTCAAGTTCTTATACAACTTGAAGTGCCATGCCTTGGGAGCTCTCTTCCGTCCTCTCGCGTCTCCGCCCTGCCCGTCGTCGACCCACACAAGAGCAGCCCTCGCACGATACTACACCGCGAATTCAGCTGGAACTCTTCGCGGAACAGCTGCTGATCGACCGCAGGATCCTCCAGGATCCAAGTTCATTCCTTGACGAAACCCAGGATGATCTCCCTCGCGGCCTCACTCCCAGCACTCGGTTACCCTCTGCAAGTGGCGGTGTAAATGCCCGCTCCCATCCCAGACCGACCGACCCCACACTAGAGCCTCGCTCGGGGCACAGCGATCTGCCTCTTGTCCCGTCCGTGGACATCTCACCACCAGCTCAATCGAGATTCACTATCAGTCGCATTCCCAAGATCGCGTCAGGTGGTGAGTGGTCGACGTTTGGAAGGAAACGCGAACACAGAGTTCCAGATGTTTTCGGTGCTGCTGGACCCACCCCCCCTCTAGATGATCTCCAGAAACCGCCACGCTCTGCATCCCCAGCCTCCACGAGACACAGTAAACACCCCAGTGCGGACAGTTCCCAGTCTGCATTCACGCTGAGTCGTGTCACCAATCGGACGTCACGGCCCTCTAGTGGTACACACGAGAGGCTTTCGAGCCACAGCATGAGATCCCCTCGACAATCGCCCGACATCCGAATCAACAGCAAACGCTCTGAATCATCTCCGACGAACACGATGTCATCTCAACGGCATCCACGAACGCCACCTTCTTACATAGCCGCAATGTCCACGCACGTAACGCCTGCTGTCACGCATTTAACGACTCCCATACATCGCGAGTCAGACTTGGATTCTCCTCACACTTTTGGCCGTCCGACTCCCCCGCCTGAGAGCTCAGCAGATTTTTCTTTTGCACATCCTTCCACCCCGCCCCCCCTCCCTCCGCTTGACCACCCGGAATTGGCAGCCGTACTCTCTTCGCGGAAGAAATCCATGTCTACGGACCAGCCCACGTTGTCCGTGTTTCGCGATCGCTCAAACACGTTGCCGGCCAGACGTCGCACTCTGCGCAAAGACGAGCCGTTTGGCTCGCTGTCTTTTAAGCTCGGACATTCAGTTCGACATCGTTTGAGTCTTCCCCATGCTACGCGGAATCTCGACAGTGCGAAGACGGAGGAAGAGGAGACTGGACGTGAACGTGCCAGGACGACCTCTGGGGGTGCAAGGCAGCGGCGGTCGAGTGCAGACTGGAGTTCGTACCAGGCCACTGTCGGTGTGAACTCGCACGCGAACCAGGCTTGGCCCGCAGAGGTCTCACGAGAGATTCTGAGACTGTCCTTGGGTGCTGGCCCCGGTCCCGATCTCGTATCGGGGTCCTCGGGAAAACGTTACTCGCGAACACGCGGTGGTGCAAGTGCGGACCCCATACGTAGGCCTAATCGGGGTGTCATGTCGCCATCATTTTTACCTTTCCCTCAACCATCGCGACCAAGCTCCCCACCCTCGCTCACAGTGTCAGCGACGCTTATAGGTACGTGTATCCCTGCAGATTGCCCACCACAACGTAATCACACCTTATAGACGGCCAGGAGCCAATATCGCCCAGACCCCGCTCTCTTCAATTTAACTTGGGAAACAATAGAGGCAGCCGACAGTCAGCGAAATCCACGATGGCCGAAGTTAAACGTAGTTTATCAGCTATTGCATCCCGGAACGTCCCGAGCAACGGAACTGGTGGCGCAACTAGTGCGTCCTCGGCACTGTCAAAAAGCGACCCTGCGCGACCCTCGGCTGAAGCGCTCAAAGCATCCCACTCACTTCTTTCCTCCTTTGCGCGCACGCCGTCACGACCGCTACTCCCCGACTACGTTTCCCCGTCTAATTTAAACACTCCCATGTCTTCCTCTAGGGAGGCTGAGCCGTCGACCCCCACGCCTGAGCCTAGGCACCAGAGCGATAAGAGTAGAGGAAAGCGGAAAGCAGAGGACAACATCGATCTGACTCCACCCGAACAAAAGAAGGAAGGACAGCGCGCAACATTCCTCCTTCCTACTGAGCCTCGCAGTAAGTTCTTGTTTTGTCTCAGACCGCCTTATCAGCCCTTACTGAAATTGAAACATCAAAGGTCAACGGATCTCGAACTCCTCTCACGCCCCCTCATCCTATCACCGCAAACGGGCCCGTTTATCTTCAGCATCGCCGTTCGCTACGCCGGCCCAATCGCGACCAGCATCTGTGCTCGAGACACCCCAATCTGCGCGTAATCAACGCTTCGCATCTCTCTCCAGCACTACAGGCGCCCGCATCGCTCCACCCCGCACACCTTCCCGTGCTGCATCCACTCTTTCTCGTCAGCTTCCTACCCCGAGCACCTCCAGAAAGCACGAACGACATCAATCCATGTCCCAAGTTTCGATCCCTCTAAGCGCGTTCGTATCGCCTCATGCACCATCCATCAGCAGGTCAAGTAAATTCCACATGCGAGATCCGAAGAGGCCTCCGAAGAAGCCCAATGACACGCCGTGGGGACTCCGATTCGCGACAGAAGACGAACCAGGTTCCCCAGTACAAGCATGGTGTTTTTTCATTGGGTTTTTGTTGTTTCCCGTTTGGTGGATAGCTGCGCTCATCCTCCGTGTTCCCACAACAAGAATCGTTGGAGACGTTGATGCCGAAAAAGGCGTAGCCATTGATGACCCTCAAATAGAATACGGTAAGCCTTTCCATTTACAGTCTTCTAGCGCCTCAGCATCCGACCGCTTGCCCGACAGACGCAAGATCGTGGCGCTTCCGATGCCGTGTTATGGCAGCCGTGTCATTTTTTACATACATTCCCTTTATCATCCTCGTCGCCGTTTTCGCGCCAAGATGACAAGCAAAGTATCATAGCACACCATGCATCTCGATTCTCGTCCTCCATCACCTTCTTGCACTGCAATCATGGACACGAACAAGCAAACACCGTTTAAAACCCTTGGTTATTTTGGTAGACTCGACTTAATTCAGTCCTTCCTTTCTCAACTGTTGTCACTCCTTGTTGCTGTCTTATAATATCCTTATACCCAACCACTGTCATGCTACCTAGCAAGTGGTTCACTGTTGTTTAGCTATTGGATAGCATGTATTTCTACTAGCAGGACGTTCTTGCATGAGTTGCCAAATAAGCTTTTTTTTAGTCAATATCCCCTTTACCATCGCCATTCCAATGCACAACCAGGCGCCAGAGGAGTTCCTCGATAGCGTCGAGGGCGAAATCTCATTTTTCCGCTCTGTGATGCGAGCCCGTCCAGTAGGCACGCATAAGTATTTTCATGTCCTCGCCATTCGCAACGCCATCCACAACGACACCGGCCGCATCATCCCTGTAGAAAACATCTGGGCCAAACTGAGGACATGCTACGACCTAGAGGCGCTGGAGGGTGCGGTATGAGACCCTCGCGAGCCAAGCGGCGCGACCGCGACAACACTGACCACAACCCCGACAGGAAACAGACGCCTATAGCCCATCGGGTCCGTACCCCCACATCATACGTTCCCCTTCCCCCTCGGAGAACCTCTCACGCCACCCGTTCTTTCGCGATGAGTTTGCGCTCCCGATGGACGAGTCGTTCGAGTCGTTGGTCGCGGCGCGTCGGGTGAGTGCAACGGCCTCCGTCCCATCCTCGACGCCGGCCTCGTCCCCGCGCCAGCCATCGAGCAAGACGCGCAAGTCGAAAGCACCGAAGCGGAGCAAGAACAAGGCGGATATGGCTGGGCTGGTCGGGGGGGACAGCGACAGCAGTGCGTTGACGCAGGAGAGCGGGGACGAGGCGGCGTTCACGCCGAGGGAGAGTGTTATGACGGGGACGGATGCGGGGACGGATTATGAGGATGACCCGGAAGCACAGGAGGTTTCGTCAGGTCTGTGGTGGATATGCTTGCTCGGAACGATCATGACGACTTTGCAGTGTCCGTGCCGCCGAGAGCTGGCCGTGGTCGAGGGTCGAAGTCAGGGAGGGGAGCAAGAGCCAGAATGGGCTCTACAAACTTGGGTCGTGGAGCAGGCAAGAAAAAAAAGAAATAAACGCTGTCAGCTGGCCTCAGCCCTTAACATTTACACGACAAGAGTGAACACTAGCAGTACATCTTGACAAAAATGATTGTATTAGTCCATCACCACGTCTACATCTTTCGTAGCATTAGCCGGCCTGGCTTTCTGAATCCGCCGCTCGGCAACGAAGGCATCTATTCTCGCCTTGAGTTCCGTGTCTGTGGACCCGAGTCAAAGCAATGCATTGAGAAATGACCTATCGGCTTACTTGGAATGACTTCGCTGATCGTCAGTGGGACTCGGTTAAACGGATCTTTGTTGTCCGACAGCAAATGAGATTTGATCGTGGAACGGTCAATGACTGCGCGTGAGGATGGTAAGGTCACTGGGTCGCGCATCAATGTGAACATTAACGGATCTACAATCGTGGCGTATTTAGTCCAAAAAGTTGAAGTCTAAGAACAAGCACCCACCTAAGAATTCATCGGGAACCTCGCCCAGATCCTCCTCGGCCTCAATTGCTGCCTTCGCTTCCTCGACCTTGACGACGAACGAACGAATCTGTTCGAGTTCGGTCTCCGTCTTGAGAGGAATCTTTCGGGCTCGCTCGATAGCCATTTCAAACAGCTCTGGCTTGTAGCTTCGTCCGTCACTAGCGACTGCACGCGCAAACTCATCTCGATCGCTTAGGTTCAAGTATACTTGCAGAATATCGCTGAGTAGTTGCCTTGGATCGAAGTGATACTTCTCCGGCTCCTTGACGCGCAGCTCGCCACACTTGGGACCGACGAGCGCTTCTAGGTTGTAGTCCAACATGGCGGCGAGCTTGTCCACGATTTCAGGCATCATAAACGGCGCCTTTGTCTCTGCAGTAAAGTCCCTGAGTAGCCCCACCGTTGATTTGCCAAGAGTCGTATAACTAGACGCGTGACGCTCAAGCCCACGGAGCGTCCCCTCGCGTTCGCGGCGATACTGAGCAGGGCGAGCCGCCCAAGCGTTTTGATCCCGCATTTCTGTCTGAATGTTGTGTATCTGCGTCAGTTCGCTGAGAGACTCGTCCATGAGATACGTGACGTCGTTGATCATCAAATTTATGAAGCGGATAAACTTTTCGACATCCCTGTTGAACACCCGTGAGTACGGGTCCCGATTTGCAGATATATAATACCGACCGCGCCTCCGCTTTGAGTGCTTGCCTGTGAACAGGATTACCCCAGATTGCCTTGAGGATGTGTGCGATGTTCCTCCTTCACGGCCCGTCAGGCCAATAATATCAATGAAGGACACGGAACCTGCCTAGCATCTAGGGTATTGCCCGCAGTTAGGCGAACGTTCGTAGTGACCAAACGAATACTCACTAAATTTATCATAGAACTGTGAGCTTGCTCCTGTCTGTTCAACCTCTGTTTGGAATGACTCGGAGTTAATTCAAAAGGTGACCAAAGAATTCATACCAATATAAAAGTGTGTCAACGCCGGGATAAGGTGTTTGAGGGATAATGGATGGCTATTCAGTACACCGCCCAGAATTCCATTTCTTTCATTTCCGTACGGCAGGACGCCAAAGAACACAGCCTACTCCGTGTGAGCAACGGTAGATTAAACGATCTCATATACATACTTCATTGATTTTCGCCTTTAGGAATGGGTTCTTGATATACCAGGTTGATGTCAAGAACGTGAGAGCGAATACAATTAATTCGTCTTTCCCCGACAGATCCAAGCTGCTGGGCGAGTGACTGAAGAGTCATCCATAAAATTGTGCTGCAGCGTCATAGTACTACAACGTACCGAGTGACGAAAAGGAAGAATTCTACCACGTCTTCTAGGATATATTCTGGGAGCACCCTGAATGACATAGGTACTTCTTGTGGGAGGGGTAATCTGCCAGATATTCAGCAATCCACGGTTCATCACCGGAAACAAACGTACTGGATCAGGGGCGTAGGGTGTAAACCTTTTGGGTCAGCTCTTCGTATCAACCAAGTCGAGACGAAATTAGTAAAGCTAATATATCGGAACACGAAGTCAGGCTCGAGTAATTGAACGCGAAACGCAAACTGATTCGCTTGAATTTTCGCCATCTCCGACTGAGCCAGAAATTACCACACGTCAGATATCCCTTTGGACGGATGGACATACCTTCATCTGGTTGAGAGCGGCTTCGGTCCGAGTATGGAAGGGACTCTTAAGGGCACATGAACACAAAAATAAACTAGAGAATGAATGTGACCAACACCTATCCAAGAACCATCGCCGTTGATCATATCATGGTGACGTTGCAGTTCATCGTGATGTTTGGCAAAGTCATCATATGTCTGCGTGGTTCTAAGATAACCATAATGACCCATGGCATTGCAAAGATAGAAGATTTCAGAGATAAAGTTTGGTGTCGCGGCTGTCCCATGAATAAGCGTCACCACTTAATCGCTGAGGTTTCAGCACCTTACCATCGCCTTTACATGCTTCTGCCCATTCTCCCGCTTCCTCTGACGTGGCTTTAATACGTGTCTCTTCTCTCACATCGATGCGCTTTGAAACAGCAAAGTACAATGGGTCTATGCGATCCATCTTGTTCGGTCGTCAGCATAGAAATGAACCACTGTATCAGGCATGACGAACCTTGGAGTACCGGGCATCGACGAAAGGCTCAGCGAAGCGAAGAAGTACACTTTGTAGGTTGACCATGAAGCTATCGCTCGCAACCGTTTGTGGATCCACCTAAAGAGTCACATGAATGCGCCACACAAAAGTTTACACATGACATGTACCTGCATCCCAGCACGTTTGATATTGAGCTTGACTGCAGTAGCAAAGTACTCCAATACTGCTTCCCTTGACTCGGGAGCGGCCCGTACGAGAGTGTTGAATATTTGAAAGAGAGACGACTATAGGATGATTGACTTCACATTCAGCATCTCATCTTGTGAGACGCCTACCTGCAGGCTCTTCACTGTACCCCTAAGACTTGCAGTAGAAGATTCGACATCATTTCGTGGACGCTTGGTTGGTTCAGAGAAATAATTTTGGGCAATAGAAGGCTGCAAAGACCGTCATAGATGATACTGGGAAAATTTCCCTTGTATCTTACCCATTCCCTGCTAAATACCCCAAGCCGACAGAGAGGACCCATCAATGTTACCGTCTCAAACGTGGATGGCGTTACGTATGATGGATTCCACTCCTCCAACCTAGTAAACATGACGGCAATGCTCTTGATGGACACGAGCGCTTCAACACCACCGACCACACCTCGCCAAGAAGAATCACCCCCAGCCAAACCTTCTGGTCGGAAAAGAGATGGGTGAAACATCAACTGTCGCAAAACCGGTCCAAGGACACCATCAATCTCGTTGTCTGGTTCAAAACGACGAGCAAGGTCTTGAAGGAAAGGTTCGACTTCGGTTGGGGAAAGAACATGATTCGTAGAGGTTACGGCTGACAACGGCGTGGACAGTGCAGATAGCGACAACAGCGAGGCAACAAACTCAGACGGGCCAAGGTCTCGCCTTTAGTCAAGGGTTAGCGTGTCACATGACGCACTGTTTTGAATCGCACCCTGCAGGTTGGGGAAACATTCCTGGTTCTTGTAGCGTAAGGCCGGCGTAGCTGATGACAAGATCGCGAATCTTCTCAAGGATGGCGGATGCTTGTTGCAGCTCATTGACCGGATTCTACAGTGAAATGATCAAAAAACATATCATGTACACATGATGGATTAATTCTGACCTTTTTGACCAGGTTCGTCTTTGCAGTGTTGAGGCGTTTCCAGCAGCCGACCAAGTACTCGAACACCGTCATTCGGGACGGGAGAGATGCAAGAACGGCGACATAATCTAGATCATCTCTGTCCGAATGTTTGTATCTTTGAGGCGGAAGGTGAATAGGGTCAGTTGGACTCACGACATCCCATGAGGGTCCAGGTCTAATCGAGATATAAGAAGACGATCGGCAATGTCCCCGGAGAGATTCATTGAAGGGGCTGTTTCACTTATCAGCTTAGTGGCATCAATCTAAACACAAATGTGACTTACGGTACCCCTCAGATGCAAGATCAGCCTGGAGGGCCTTGAGCCAAACGATGTCATAGTCGCTACGTTCCGCTACCGAGCGCTACTGACTGTGAGACCTATGGTACACCAACGCAATATGCCGCACACGTACTTTGAGTGTGACATTGAATATCTGTGTGAGTGTCTCGTCTTCCCATGTCTGTATATCGAGCTTTGGGACGGGGACTTGTTTCCTCTTGAGTGGCACAGGGGAGCTCGACGTCAGCGGCTGTTGGACAAGAACTGGGGTCGGTAAAACTGGTGTTGGCTGAGGCAACTTGGGAGGTGGCGCCGACGGAGCAGACGGCGGGACTGATGAGGATCCAGTGTCGGGGGATGGCGCGCCTGACCGGGTGACTTGCAACTTTGCGAGACGTTTTGCGCGGATCTTAGGAATGATTGAGCCTCGGTAAAACGTGTCAAGAAGACTTTGCGTACGCGATCGGCGTCGTCCTGGGGGTCGCTCATGACCGTCGATGAATGAACCTGAATCAGAAACTTGGCGATCGTGTTAGTGGGTCTGCACGTGACAAACCACTACCATGTTCAGCTTCTTATTCTCGACGGCGCGGTCCTTCTCAACGTCGGCCGTAGCCAACTTTCCAAAGCTCAAGACGCACAGCGGGACCAAGAAGAGATGGCGTGCTATCGCTAGTGGTAAATTCAAACGAGTCGGTCCTTCATGTCAGAGTGTAACTTGACCGACTGACCAAGCACCGTGTACACCAGGCCCATGCCAACCATTCACACAAGAACGTCTCAAAAAGGCCTGCACGGAAAAATAACCTCGCTCAGACGACGTACTCTAGTCAGTCACAGACAGTGACTCTGAAAAGGCTGCTACCGTACGCCTAAGGAACACTCGGTGAGCCGTTTTCTCATACTGTGCCATTAATCAAGGTCTTGATCCGCCTTAGATTCCCTACGCATATCTTACCGCTAGAAGCAGGGTCGTCATACACACTGGATGCATTACCTACTATGCTTGATGAGCATGAACAGTAGATTTAAGACTGCATTGATGGTATGATTCAATTAGGACCCGAGAATTCGTTGGCTGCGTGCGATTGGTCAATGTGGTAGTCGAGGAAGACAGGATATCACTTTGACTTGCCCAAGGGTATTCAGGAGAGGGTTCGCCACACTCTAGTGCGGATACAAGTTCATCAACTCAGGCGCCGTGGCTACCCGCTGTAACGTGCACGCGCGCGCGAGATCATCAATGGCGGGATGGCAAACTAGTATCGGGAAATGTATCGTCTCGTCCGAACAGAATTGGGTATTGACCATCCCTGGCGTGATCCTTGTCAGCACCGCCGAGACGTCTATCCCAGTCCACTGTGAA